>JAJOOH010001532.1:0-28101 GCA_029582605.1 Solanum gracilifrons
GGGGGGGGGGGGGGGTGGGGTGTAGGGGGTAAGGGGTGCCTTTCTTTAATAGATATTATATACTTTTAATGATTAGCAGCTCCAACACGATTCTTGCCTCAGAAAAAGGATATCAACATATATATTGCCATTTTAAAAAGATTAATTACAATAAATATTCCTATTATATGATTTCATTTTGGATATTCTTCATGTATTTTAAAATCAGACATTTACACCCCTTATATGACTGAAAACCATTTACACCCCAAAATTTTGATTTAAAATCAAACTCCCTCCTCAATTTTGAGAAATAATCATTTTTTCCCCGCTATCCTATGCAAAATCTGTTTTTATCTTTGTCATTTTTAATCCTCCATCTTTATAACATTCTTTTTTATATTATATCTTATTTTTTAACCATTTTATTTATAGATTTATTTAAGTTCATATTATATATTATATCTTATTTTTTAACCATTTTATTTATAGATTTATATAAGTTCATTAACATTATAAGTAGAATACTCCTTTTATAAGTTTGACCTTTACTGATCCCAGTGACGGAGCTAGAAATTTTATCAAGGGTGTTCAAGATTTTTTTTTCTTTTTAATAAGTGAGTTGAATGTTATTTGTTTAACCTAACAATTCTATGATGAACGATCCCAACATTTGTCAATATCAAAAAAAACAATAGTGTTTTTTTCTTTTTGATGCATTGATTTTATATGATAAAAATATATGATTATTGTATATAAAGTGAAATATTGATTAAACAAATGTGCCTAGCTTTACGAAACATAAATCATACTCTAGCAGAGAATTCTTTTTCTTAAAAAAAGAAGAAGATAAAACGCATGTATCGATTTTAGCTTTGGGTTTAAAGTTGTTAACATATATAAACACAATTTTTTAATGTAAAATGTTGGATTTTTTTTGTTTTCACCCTTCTAAAGTGCATTATATCCTAGATAAAATTAGAAATATATGATATCTAAATATATAAATTTCAAAATTAAAATAATTTATTCATATATGTTAGTCTATATTATTAAAATTGTAATATGAATAATTGAGAAACTTGAGGAACATTTAAGAATTTCAGGTAAATTAAAATTAATTAATGTATGATGCAAGAATAATGGTGTTTTAAGGTTGTGTTCTGCTCTCCAAATAAAACCAAAAACTGTGGGTTCGAACCCGTAACTACAGGTAGAAATGAACAAGCTCAACCACTGCGCCAAAGGGAGATTTTACATCAAGGATGTTCAACATTAATTATTTATCCCTTAAACTCAGAATCTGGCCTTTGTATATAATGCAATTTTCCGGCAAAGGGTGTTCAGCTGACCACCCTTGGGTGGCTGTAGCTCCGCCGCTGACTGATCCTACATTTGGGTAACATGAGTAGTTCACACTATCCATTTCTTACACTCACTAGCTGTTTAATTATCTGGTGCTTTATCATCATAATAATTTCTTTTGTTTTTTCACACAGTTTCTGAAATCCACATTAGAGTTTTAATTAAATCCGGATCACACATTACAACGCCCATTCAGAGACATCCGACAAAATTAGAATGATACAGGAAAGATTACTGCACAAAAATAGCACACGCAAATCGAAAAATCATCCTAGTACTTATTACCTACTATTAGACATCTCACACATATCCATATACAACCCAACACAACTATATCACGATTAACGACAATCATTTATCAATCACAAATAATACACATACACATAACTCAAATATAGATTAAACAATGGCCATCCTATAAACTTCTCTCTAGCATATCCTAGTTACCAACCACTAAACAAGCGAATCACCCAAGAATACCATAATCTTTCGAAGTAGTATATGCCTATTTATATACATATAATTATACATCCATTTTTAACATATCACATTTACCAATCACTGACCAACAAGTCATCCAATGACACAATAATCATTTATACTCTATCGAATTCAAACAAGTCACATAGAGTCATGGAAATCATATCCATCTTGACCTTGCCTCTTTATAATCTTTGTGTGTTACCAATGACCTCTACTACTCACTCAGTAAATCACCAGTTTGTCTCTAATATGTGTACACATGCTTAAGGTTTTTTTTAATCTTGTTCATCTAGTCAAGACCTGGAGGGGACCTAGGTGTCCATGTACCATATTGGTGTGGTACCTGATCCAACCACATACACAAGTGATAACACTCAACTATGTTTCGAGTTTAAGGCATAAGCCGGTAGTCGTGTGCAAAAACAATATCCAGCGTATGAGGTTGGGGTAGAACCACTAGGACCGGTAGAGAGGATTATACTTCAATTGATTCGTTAATTCAATTTTTTCTAGCACAATGTTGTGGCAAATAAATATTCATCTACTCAATCACAAGTATCAATTGCAAGAAGTCAACACAAACGAATTTTTCACCAAAATGGAAATGACTAGGGTGTATACACTATGATGGGGTTTCAATAAAATAGGCAATAATTAATCTCTCTCTCTCTGTGTTTTATTATTTTGTTTTAAAAAAAACATTGCCTGCATTGATCTTGGAGTGCAAAAAGTTACAAGTTGAGTTTGTCATCCCAAACTATATACAAGATCATTGAGAAGAGGCTATTATATTTGTACTACTCCTATCCAAAAAAGGCCCTAATGACCGAGAAATCTGAGGAGGTTCGTAAGTAACATTGCTATCCTTTACCTCTTTGATTCTAAGGGATGGAAAACCCCATTTGTCCATATTAGTGAGCCCTTTAATAGCTGCTGGCAGATGGAGTTGGATATTTGAATTCCATTACTTCCATGGCTTAGGGAGGCTAACTTATCGGCAATTTTGTTAGCTTCCCTGTAGCAATGAGTTATTGTAAATTCATTCTCTTCAAATAGTTTCTGAATGTCTTCTATGACTCTTGAAATCATCCATGGGGGCTTCCATACTTTGTTTATGCAATTTGTAAGGAGTAGAGAATCAGCTTCTCTCCAAATTGTTCTAGAGTCATGAGTTGAGCACCATTTCAGCCCATACATCAGTGCGGTTACTTCAATATAGTTTCTCGTCCCTGGTCCTAACGGTATAGATTATGCAAAAATGATCTTTCTAGTGGAGTCTCTTACATTCCCTCCTCCTCCGCATATCCCGTTTACACAACTTCCATCACTATTAGGTTTCAGTGTATTAAAGTGAGGTATGATCCACTTCACAATTATGACCTCCTTTTGCTGTATGTTGTAGTCACAAGCCTGGCATACTGTTTTCCAATTATCTCCAAATCTCGCTCTTCCGAATTTCTTATTCAAGACCTACAAAATATTGAACAAGATGTTAGAGACTGATTTGTAAACTGAAGGGTTTTTCGCCTCCTATTTGTTGCTGCATCTAGTTCGCCAAATTCCCCAACAAATGAAAGTCGGGATGATCTTGATAATAAGGCTGCATAAAGGATTCTTGGTTCTGTGATTCCACCAATTTAGTAGAGTGAATCTCAAATTGATATTGTTGGTGCTTATGCCTAGAGGTCCTGCAAAATAAAACCAAATTTTCTTAGTAAAGTCCGCAAGACAAAACAAATGATCCACTAATTCAAGGTCAGTGGCCACTCTGTTTGAGTTACAACAGTAGCATTTTGGATCCATTGGGATCCCAAATCTCGCAATCCTTTGGTCTGTAGAAAACTTGTTATGGATGGCCCTCCATGTAAGAAAAGACATCTTGAAAGGGATGTTTTGGTGCCACAGTCTACTGTCCATGTTGTTTGGGATCCTTTCTTGTCCCAGCTCCCTCCATGCAGATCCTATAGTGAACTTTCCCGTGTGTGAAAGTGTCCATATAGGCTTGTCTTCCTTGTTACAAAAGGCAATAGGGCTATGATGATTGTAGATCACTTTTTTCACTTCTCCAGGGATAGATATATTGAGCCTGTTCCACTCCCATTCACTTTTGTGACAAATATATTTCAACTTAATATCAATGATACTGACATTATTGTCCACTTGATGATACATGGGACCAAGACTACACTAATTATCATACCAAAATGATATATCTCGTCTGCCAATGCTCCAAAAAATATTATGATCAATCATATCTTTTGTACTGTAGAGCTCTTTCCAGCTCACCCACTTTTGACCTCTAAAGCGAGTGACGAGGAATCTGGTGAAGAGCCCATTAACGTCACGCCTGGAGTAGAGTGGATCAAGAGGATTGACACGGCGAGGCAGGTTGTGGAGATCTTAGGCAAGCGCTTGAACAAGGTCAATGGCAAGTTTAAGACTCTCGAGGACTTCACCCTTGAAGAGAATGACAACATCCACAAAGAGTTGGAGGCGCGTAGGCATGCAGAGTATGAGATGAAGGAAATCATCTCTTCCTTGGTGTGTCGGCTCATGGATGCATTAAGAACGATTAAAACCATGAAGGTCGAGATGGAAACTCTCAAGGAAGGATTGAAAGTTGGAGGATTTGCGACACCCAATGGAGATAAGGAGGCCAAGATTGAGTCTCCCAAGCCACCGATGTTCAAAGACGTTTGTACTGTGGAATTTGGAGAATTACTTCAAGTGAAACAAGGTGAAGAGTGATGATAACAAGATGAACACTACGGTGTTGTACCTCTCAGAAATGGCCATGCTATGGTGGAGGCGAAAAGAGTTGGAAATAGGGAAGGGGCTTTGCACCATCAACACATGAGAGCAATTCCGAGGGGAATTCAAGAAAGCTTTCTTCCCTAACAATGTCATCTATGAGGTGAAGCCCAAGCTTAAGGAGCTGAAGCTGATGGGAAGCATACGAGCGTACGTGAATGAGTTCACCACCCTCATGCTTGAAATTCCTAACCTCACAGATGAAGATTTGTTGTTCCTGGATGGGCTGCAAAATTGGGCTAGGATGGAGATGGAGCGCTGACATGTGAGGACTATTGATGAAGACATCACATATGCCAAAGATTTAACAGAGTTTAGGCATGACAAGCCCGGCCAAGCCAGAGGAGATGAGAGGTAGTAATGACTAAGGTGGGGGAGATCATGGAAAAATCAAGGAGTACCAACCACATCCCAGGAATAATGATACCTATAAGTCTGATGGGAAGAAGTTTGGACGTCAAAATGATACAAAGAGGAAGGCAGAGGCTACAAAGTGAAATGATTGCTACATATGCGGTGTTCCACACGGCTATGCAAAATTCCTTGAACTGAAGAATCTTGGTGCCATATTACGGGAATGGAAGGAGAAAGATGCACAAGAACCAGGGAAAGGTTCATACACGACTCATTTGGGCTTAATTGGACTATGCATAGCCATCGAAAAACAATTAGAGAGGTCGAAAGAATACTACGCATAGTACGTAGACATCACGATCAATTGATGACCCGCTCGTGCCATAGTAGATACAGGTGCAGAGGCTAACATTATGACCAATACTGCTGCACCAAAGCTGGGATTGAGTAACAGTACAAGTAACGCCCACCTCAAGTCGGTCAACACACCACCGAATCTCATGTGCAGAGTCGCCTAAGGAGTAAGCATCATGTTAGGCAAGTGGAAAGGTAAAACCAATTTTACTATTGCTCTTTTAGATATATTTGATATATATTTTGGGCAGGAGTTCTTCCAGAAGTGTCACGCGATGATCGATTCTTACCTCTAACTACTCTTGGTCATGGAGCAAGAAAGATCAGGTGCCACTAGTTAAGGTACTAAAGACGGAAGGACAAGCACAACTATCAGCCATATAGCTCATGATAGGCCATAAGAAGAAGGCGATGACAAACTTAGCCACCATCGCGAGTGTGACTAAAGGAAATAGTGCTAAATGGATTTTGCCACCATGAATAGAGGTTCTAGAAGAGATAAAAGACATGATGTTTGAAGAGTTGCACAGGGGCATTGATCAAGTCCAAGTACTATGACCCGCGCATGCGAGAAGACATGATTCGATTGATCATACAACAACAATGCGCCGCGGTCGTCATAGCATCAGGTGGGGGAGTGTTATGACCTGCCACTTTGTCGTACCACTTAGGCATAAAATTAAAGCATAAGTGAGCTAGACTAAGGGCGAAGAATCTAGAGTCTTGAAGAGGTTTGTGGAAGACTGTAGAATATTCAAGATAATTTTTTCAAAGGCTTTAGAATTCTCTAGCCTATAGAGAATTCTAGAAGAGGGCCTAATTTGTAAATATACAGGGACTTGTATAGTAATTTTTATTTACACTTTAGCTCTATGAGAGTAGTATAAATATAGAGGCTCTCATTTGTAAACCAACGAAGCAATTTGTAAAACATTCTCCAAGCAATACAAAAAGCCTTCTTTTAAATCTCTCTTTGTCTTTCTTCATTCTCTTAGTGATCTAATTTTCAAAAGGCTTACTTGAGCTTACAAGATTGTGAAAGAATAGTGAACAAGTTGTCAAGTTCCGCATGGAGCATTAGTGGAAGTCTAAGTCCGTGACACTATGCTTGGATCGACAAAATGTTGTTGATCAATTGTTCAACCTTGGCTTCTGATAGATTCTTCCATTTCCAACCGGCGAGATGCTGATTGCGTCCTACTGGACACCAGTGCCACTGGCATTTTCCAGTTAATTTTCAATGCAAATCCTTCTATCTTTATTATCAAAGAAATGCCTGCATACAAGAGAACTAGGTCCTAGGATTCCCTTAATTAACATTAAAACATAACAATAATTCATGGAAATGAGTCTAATAAGTTAGTAAAATACCAACTCATCAAACCCCAAACTTGAGGTCAGAGTTGAATCCCCAAGGAACAATATAAAGGTGATTGACAAGGTAAAGAATTACAAGCCCTTAATTTGAGTCCAACAATTGATACACGTATTTATTAGGGGGTGGGGGTTCTCGAATAAGGGACAAACACTAAAGCTAACAAAACAAAAATAAAAGATAGATTGATCAAAGACCATTTTGACCCGAGGATAGCAAATAAACTTTGAAATGAGGATTCAACTCATACTCATACGACCCATCATAAGTAACCAAACAACATCAAGATGATTGTTGCTCCCAATTGAACACACAAGTGAATGTGGTCGCGCAAGTAATATAGTGGCTCTACAAAAGCAGGATTATCGAACCCAAAGGACTTGTCGATTAATTATTCTTACTAAATTATACTAGTATATTTATTTATTTAAGAATGCCAAAAGAATTTACCTTATTAGAATGCAATAATAAAAGATGTCTACTAATGATTGTGAAATTCCAAGGCTGCAGCTTACTTAGAATTCATGCATAGTATCTTCTTCTATGGACTTCAATTAGTATCAAATCTCTGATTTACAAGGTTGAATGTATGATCATGGTCTACCGAACTCTAATCGCCTACCACAATTGGCAGTCTAACTACATCATTGAACGGGGATAAACTGAACCAATTGCGGAACATTAAGTTTTCATCTTGTTTAGTAACTAAGCAAGGTCTCTAGGTATATCTCTATCTTAGATACAAATCAACCCTAATTTCAAGAGAAGATCATGCTACTTTTGTCCCATGTTCTATCCTCATATTCCTCTTCCGAGTTCAATTTGGACAATAAGTTTATTTCAATGGCGGCAAATCACAAAATACTAAAATAAGAACAAAGTAGAATTTTATGTCAAAATCAAATCGGTAAAGAAGCTTTCAACTCGACTATGTGCTTGGGGATTCCTTTGACCTTAATTCATATCCAAATTCATTTCCACATGAAAAAAATTACCTTTACACATATGAGCAATTTAAGAATCACCCGATATGACCTTACACGTAAATAAAGAATAGTTCATGCCTTAGCTTAGAAATTTTTAGGGTGTTACAGAGACCCACACTTGGAATTACAAATTTGGTTTTGTCAATAGGTATCAACCAGCTCATGGAACTTGTGCCCAAAAAATGAGTACAATCTGAGCTTTAAATCACCCCAAATAGTTCATGAAATTACAAATAAAAGAAACCATTATTAAAGGGAAAATAAAGGTTTTTGGGATGAGAATTTATTATAATAATGAGTCCCAATGTTCTCCGAACGACCCCAATGCAGTGCTCCAGTAATTATCAACAAATCCCACCAAGAATGAGCTCAATTGAAACTCAAATGGCCAAGAAATCGTGTTTTGAACTCGAGCTAATGAGTTGAAATACTCTAAGCTCATTGATTGTAATTGGAAACTTGCTCTGTCGGGGTGCTTGAGATTCATTCGGAACCCCATGCACGCAAATTAAATATGAGACCCCACTAAATTTGACATTTTGGAATTAATGTGATGTTGAAACTTCTATTGAAGATCATCTCGACAAAAAATGGATCCTACATCTAAGGCTTCATTTTATCAATAAGCCATAAGGTTGTTTGAAAAGAGTCTGGAAGCCTCGGGACCCAAACGAAAGGTTGATGTATCTTGAATTTATGATACTTTTAATGCATTAAACTTAGAGTTTTGCATGAGTCTTAGGCATTTTGTTATTAGATGTGATGGTATTTTTGCTCTGATTTTGCAGGAAATAGGTTTTGGAGCAGTTGGTGTTAAAATGTTGCAGCAACAAGGATTGTTGATGATGTACGATTTGACCTATCAGTCGTCAATTCCACTACAACCCATAGGTGTAAGTCAGAGGTTGAAGTGCTGAAAATTGGAGCCACGTATGAAACGAATAATGTAGACTGACGAGCGGTATATGATGAGTCGTAGACCAACTGCTGATTGACGGAAGGTACCGACGAGTTGTAGGAACTACTACGATCCGTATGTTACCAACCGTAGATGACACTGCACAAGCCGACTTTACTAAGTCTTCCTTTTCCTACTTGATTTAGGATTTGGTTTCTATAAATATTAGTTGTATTTTTCTTTTTTTGGGTTGTTAGACTTTTTGATATACTTACTTTTGGCTTTGAAAATTATTTTGCAAACACTTTTGACATTCAATTCTTGAAGGGCAGGTTTATGAAATTTGTGTTTGTTCTTCAATTCAAGATTCTGGATTTCATCTATTCTAATTGTAAGTTCATGATTTATGTTATTAACCCTATTATGAATTGTGATCACACATGCATGAGTAACTCAATCCACAACTAGAGTTGTGGGAACCATGAGTAATAAACAACGTAAAACTAATAATTAAGTAATTCGAGAATAGTGTTTATGCATATATTGTTAATATCTTCATTTTGAATATTTTTTAACGGTGCCCAACTTTAGAACTCGCCTCATTCCTACTTGCCCGACAAGGGAAGTAATGAATGAGAAAGAGGTTAAAAAACAGAGATTTAGCATGATAATACACTATCTAATAGCTTAACCCAAATAAGTGAGGGCTAATCTGGGGTGAAGGGTAAGGGTTTGTAAAGCATACACCCATAGACCGACCAAGTTGCTTGGTAAAATTCTCTACTTAGATGACCAATCACTTAGGAGATACCTAACTTACCGACTTTGCATATTAAACACTAGGAAATAGTTACTATTATTAGGATCACTGCGTTAAGAACTTGTGGGGAACACATGTGCCCTAGTCTCATCTCATATTAATTTAACAAACTGCGAATCCTGTTGCTTGTTACTTGTTACTACAAATCAATCAATTATTACTGTATGTTACAAATCCCCCCATTTTAGGGAAGTAAGCTGACTAAACATACAATCACAGTAAATTAGCCTAAGTATAGACCATATTCCTTGTGGGATAGATCCTAACCTCAGTTAGGTTCTTTATTTGACAACGACCGCTTATACATCTTTAGTGATGTGTAATTTGGGCGTATCTTAGCCTTACCTAGACCAAACTCAACGGTCTGGAGCTAATGGAATCATCAGAAATTCAGTTTGAGGTTGTTTACCTAATGTTTTTACGAAAGTCAACTATTTAAACTTCTAAAACTCTAAAAGATTGAAATTTCAATAAAAACCAAACGAACGACCAGATAACTGAACTGTCAGTCTCAATAAGTCATAATGACTTGGGGTTTCTATAGAAAGTCTCTAAACCCCAAAAATATAAAAAAAAATAGAGAAAATAACTTTGAGGTCATTACATAAAGGAATCAATATTGGTCATGTTCCTTTTTTGGGGAACTTGACAAAAAAAAACAATTTTACTTGCATGGACAATAAAATAGCTATTTAGAAAAATTATATTTATATGATTATAAATGGTAAAATATTAAAAACATATCTTTTTTGTATGATAAAATAAAGGTAAAATGTATTGAAATATTATCCTATTAGACTAGATATTGTTTAAGAGTAAAAAATGGTAACTTCATTACCAATTGATCATTTTAGCCTTAAATGGTTACTTCAAATTCCTAAATAAGAAAATTATCGAGGATACAAACACTTTTTTTTATAATATAGAAAATTCATGCATATCTTGTTTGAATGATTAAAAAGGTAAAATTATTAAAACATTATCCTATTGGACTAGATATTATTTAGGGGTCTAAAATGGTAATGTCATTACCAATTGATCATTTTATTCTTAGAAGAGTATTTCAAATGCCTAAAAAGGAAAATCATTGGAGATAATAACATTTTTCTCTCTTAACTGTAAATACATTTTTATCTTTTATTATAATATAGAAAAGTCATATATATATGATTATGCATTGTAAAATATTAAAATCATATCATGTTTGTATGATTAAAATAGGTAAAAATATTAAAATAATATCTTATTTGACCAGATACTGTTTAGGAGTCTAAAATGGTAATGCCATTAATAATTGACCATTAGTCTCAGCTAATTACTTAAAATTCTTAAATAAGAAAATTACTTGGAGAAATTACACTATAATATCTCAATTATTAATAAATTTTAATTTTAGTCCTTTTTATATGAATATGCATATTTAACCTTTGATTAATTCAAATGCGTATCTTTAATCCTCTTATGTAGAAAATGTGTTATATTTGGGCTCTTCTAAAAAAATTACACTGAATTATGTAGTATTATTATAAGCTTAACATCACACATGGGTAGTTAAATGATGGAATGATCAATAATGGATGAGTTAAAAAAGCACATTTGAAATTATTGAAGGTTTAATGTGTTTAGTCAAATAACACAAGAACTAAAATACAAATTCATCGATAATTAATACTAGAAGTACTCTTGACTTCACATTACCATAAAGTTTGAGATATCCCCTAACAATACCAAAAACTTTAGTGTACCGGCTATATGTAATTATAATATACTAGAACTGTATGTATTTGAAAATTTTGGACAATATTATTTTGAAAAAAACCTATTTTTTTTTGTATTTGATTAACTTAATTTTGAAAATTATTTCTTTCCAAAATAATAATAAAAAATTACCATGAAATGACTTAATTTTGAAGAATGAATTATTTTTGTTTTCTGAATTCTCGGCTTATAGTCTTAACGTTTAATTAAAAAATTTATCATCAATCTATAAATTTCATACTTTTTTCCTATGGATTGGACGACTAAAACATATAATAAAACTTTTTGAAATATGATCCAAAAATATTTTCTAAGAATATACTAACATATTTTTCATAGATAAAGTTTTCTACAAAATGTTATCATGCCACAAATTAATTATTTGCACTTTCTAACTCCAAAAATAATTATGGAATAGGAATTTTAGTAATTTAAAATTTTTAAAGAAAAAAATATAATATTTTTCTTGGAATCAGATTACGATAATTAGTTAATTATTATTTTAACAAATATGACTCAATAAACTTAAAATTTCTTGACCGTCTCTAGTAGCAATTCATGATATACATCTATAAAAGCCGCATGCCTTTTGACATTTTATGTATTCTACTCCCAAAGAGAGTGATTTTTTTTATTAGGGTATCAAATATGGATAGAAAGAGACTTAGGGATACTAGGAACGACAATGAAAATGTAAGAAACTCCCTTCTAGACAAAAGAGCAACAAGTTTATTTAAGAAAGTAGAAGAGTTTTCTATTTTATGTGATATAGATATTGCTATAATTATTTTTAGGCGGGGGAAGTCCAACACATTGTTTGAAAATCTACAAATCTGGCTAAGGAGGTATTATTGAGGTATTCAGAGTTTCCTGAGGAAGAAAAGATTAAAAAGTTAATGATACATGAAGAGTATCTTTCAAAGAAAGTGAATGAGAAAGAAGAAAGAATTGAGAAGATAGAAAATATGAATGAGGAGAAGGAAATGAAAATCCTTTTGAATCAATTTGTGGAGGGAAAAAATATCGCTGAACTTACTGCTCGAGAAATTCAAGGTTTATTAAAGTTGTCTCATAGTAAGATAGCTAAACTTCAGGAGAGAAAGGGAAAAATTAATCAACAACATCAGTCTTCTCAACCTCAAAATTCTCCCTCAAACTTCAAGTTCCCAAACGAAAATGTTACCCCATTACCAAATTCAATGGATGATTTGATCAATGACATGTAGTTTGTTGAGACTATGGCTACTAACCACAATTACTTTGGCTTAGGTGATGGAAACAATATCGAGTCTGCACCAATTGAAGGTGATGACATCAGTGCTGGAGATAATGGACATTCCAAGGACCTAGATTGATAGTGTAATGCTTATGTTGTTCTATCGTTATATTTTATGTTGGTTTTTAATAGTTTTTATTGATTTATTTCATTTTCAAATCCATTTTGTGATTTTGTATTTTTATTTTAGTTATTTATGAAGGTTCTCTTTTTGTTGGAAAAGTGAACATATTCGTTTAACAATCTGTTTATATTTGATACATATCGTATTCCATGTGCGTGCTTAAGTCTTAAAATTCTTACCCTACATTTAATTGTCTATGAATAACCATTTAAAAAAATCTAAGTATTTATAAAGAAAGATATAACTATACATAAGAACCAAACCCCTAACCTTATGTCACAATAGTTCTGTCTAATCAAAATACAAAATACATAAATAGTACAATAGAGGGAAACCAATATATCTCTGGACACCCAAAGCTGACCACGATCCAACAATGATGGCCTTGGAAGATTTGGAATTAACGGGGGTGGCTCATACTAGCAGCTTCATTAAAAAAATATGCTTAAGTGAAGTATGAGTACCAAAATATGAGGTACCCAGTAGGCATCATAGACTGACTAAGATCAAATAGAAATTGTATATATAAAAGAGGCATGATAATTCTAACACTACAATTCAACAGCTAACTAGAAACATATCAACCACTATTGACAGTGAAAATAATAAAATAATGAGCATTCGATATCCAAAACAAGTAAATCACAATTAGAAACATAATGCAAGATGATGCAATGCACATGTGGGCAATGCATAAGAGTAGATTTCCCACAAAATCCCTCATGCCACCCACAAATGATAACTCAAACTTGACAACTGGTGAAATGCATGAAATATAACTCTAGAAAGTTCCTCGAGCGGAACAAAATGCTTTTGTAAGGTGATCACTAAATGAGGTAGGTCGAAATAGTTCTTTGGGCCGTCTAGAATGCTACCTCAAGTTGATCAGTATAATAATAAAACAACCCATCCTTTAATAAAAAATCGTAGAATTTCATTTGCTTAACATAAACATCCATTTTATGCAGAACTTTTATAAAATTACCATTTTCCTCGAAATATGCAAACCTCCAAGGTAAAACAATTAATTTTAAAGTAAATATCTCTTTAGGACGAAAGCCCCATCAAATGGTGTAAATCCTTTCAAAATTTCCAGTCTCCTCAAGTGAAACTAATAATATTCTCCCTCAGAGCCCAAAACAAGTAAAAATGGTGACAAACCCATGAAAAGGTCTCAAATATAAGCTTCTGCCATTTCTAATTTAAAGCATGTCAAATACAGATGTCGTGTATGTGAGTGCATACTAAACACAATCGGTTCATTCAAATTATAGTCACACCACACAAATAACAGGGTAGACTCCCGTCACAGTACTATAGTACTAACCTGAAACTCCGGCAAGTCCAAGTCTTAGGCACCAGACCCACAACATGATAACAACACAATTAAAGCTAAAAGTAATCAAAAAGGTAGACAACCATGCTAAAACAATTAAAGCACACAAATCTAAGTTTTAAACTACCTATATTCATTCTAAGGATCCTACACCTGTCAACCAAGACTAAGGCTAACCTTAACTAAGGATTCACAGTTAAAATTATAGTCTAAAGTCTTGAAAAAAGCCAAAATGTGACTAAGTATCATATAAGCCTAAAATTAATATCCTACAACCTTCCTACCGATCATGAAACTTATTTCATATAGAATCTTACAAAGCCAAGTCTAAACAAGAAAATCATAACCTACCTCAAGGCCGAAAACACATAAGCACACAATAACCTTGCTAGATAGGCACACCATCTCCCTCTTGGGAGTAAGCCTATACAAACTTTTCTAAACATCATTCATACTAAAGACAACTTTAAAGTCCAACATAAAAAGTCACAAAAGACAAGAAATCCGGAATTTACTAAAGAATAAAACACATACAGGTAGCAACATTGGGAGGTCACTCTTGATCTTCTCTCGATTGGAGAGCATAAAACCTATTCTTCTTTTGAGCACTCTCATCCGGACCACTAGAGGTAACTTACTTACCCTCTCTTCTTGTAGCCCTTGTCTTTGGACAATCTTTCATCTTGTGGCCACTCTCACCACAACTAAAGCAACCCTCTCTACCGGCCAAACATCTACCCTCATGTCTTTTACCATACCTAGCACAAGTGGGCCATAGGGACTCATTACTAATCCCTTGTGGCCTAGGGGTAGACACCCTCTCATCCCTATGCTTAGGAACATTAGAAGAGCCTTGTTCGGAAAACTTTTGTCGATTCCTAGAGCGACCATGTCCATCGGACCCATCATGAAAGGACTTATCATTATCCATCCTAGACCTCTTTTTCTCCCTAGATTTTTCCTCTTGGAGTTTATCTTCCTCCATTTGTTGAACATACACCATAAGACGTGAGATATCCATATCATCATGGAGCATTGTTGTACAATATTCTTTTGCTACTATGGCGGACACCCCCATAAAAAACCTACTCATCATATCCCTCAGACTTTCTACCATAAATGGAGCATACTTATACAATAGAGTAAATTTCAAGGAATACTCCTTAAGACTCATACTACCTTGCTTAAGGTTGATGAACTCTTCCACCTTAGCTTCCCTCAACTCTCGAGGAAAGAACCTATCAAGAAATGCCTTCTTAAACACCTCCCAATCTATGGGACCTGCTTATACCGGCCTACTATCTTTCCATTGTTCATACCATATTTGAGAAACATCCTTCAATTGATAAGCGACTAGTTCCATTTTTTCTACCATAGTCACTCCCATGATAGCAAACACCTTATAAACCTTCTCTATAAACTCATTAGGATCCTCTTCCATTTTGGAGCCATTAAACTCCGGAGGGTTCATGCTTAAAAATTCTCTCACTCTTATTAGGTTTGCCGGAGCTACTACTTCTCTATTGGCTTTGGTCGTCATGGCTTGGTCCAACATTATAAAGGCCGACCTAATTTCCGCATTCGACATATCCGGAGGATCAATTGGAGCTTGAGGAGGAGCTTGGTGTGGAACTTGGAGAGGAACCTCGTGCTTCACATTGCCTTCTTAATCTCTCATAGCATTTCCCCTTGTATTAGCCATACCCTAAAAAATCAATGGGCACGGATTAGAAGAAGGACCTACTAGAGCCAAACTCTATGGTACGACTTTGAGAATGAAGAAGTGAGATTTCCTAAACATCCACTAGCCTCCTATTCATAAATGTGACGCGTTTCACATTTATGAACAATACTCTACTAGATGTGGTTTGAGAGAATCCTAAAACCATTCTAAACCTTACTCTGATACCAAGTTTGTCACGACCTATGGGTACACCCTAGAAGTAACACGGCGTACTTGACCCCGAAGGGGTCTCGTACAAGACCTTAGTACATCATAACATAAGATAATAGAGAAGTATAGAAAGCTTAAAACTTTATCCATACAATCGAAATGTTTTATAAAATCAAGCGAAAGTCTTACTACAATTTTGTCTCAAACCACCTAAACTCAACTTGAATTAAAACCTTTGGAACACAGCCCATACAATAGTCTCATGGCATGAAAATAAAAGACATAAAGTAAATAATGGTCTTGTCCTCGAAGCTATGAGGACTCACCAAATCTTCAACTCATTTGCTCCTTAGAAACCTAGCCTCAAGATTGGAACTCAAATCTTTAACCCTACATTTGAGGAGAATGTAGGCAAAGTATGCGTTAGTATAAAATGTACTAAATATGTTAGCTAGCATAACATCATAAGAGCATAAAATCATAAGGGTTAGTCAATATAAGACATAATCCAATACTTCATGAAACATCAACTATAAACATAAGAGACAATATTATAATTATAAGCAAAGTCTCCAACATAAGCATGATCTAAGCATTATTCAACTCTTAGTCATTCATATCATAATAAGACCACTCTCAAGTAACCTCAAAGCATACCTGTGCAATGCATGAATGGTATCCCATAATACCATTCATATTAAGTATCCCTTTAGGTCATCTTAATCAGAGTCTATATGCATAGTCAAAACTTAGGCTTTCCTATCATAAGAGCACTACACTCCTAAGTAAGCTCATAGCATACTTATGCAATGCATAAATGACATCCCATAATACCATTCACACTAAACATAACCTTGAAGTCACCATATTCACAGTTACTATTCATTTGGTCTCATTCTTAGCTTACTTCATATAGGCAAAGGAACTATCACATTTAGTTAATCATATAATGGAAGGCAACTATAGCAACAACCCAAGCTAAACCTACACCATATAAGAGAACACTTCATAAGTAGCTTCAAGTCATACTTGTGCAATACATGATTGGCATCCCATACTACCATTCATACTAAGCATCACCTTAGGATATCATACATACTCACTAGTTGGAGAAACAAGTCCTTCCTTTCTATTTGCCATTAGTCATTTAAGGTACTTCTCTACTTAGTACAAGGCAAGTCACAATACATGAGTGAATTCAATTTTCAATTCAAGGCTACTTAGGAATAGCACCCTAATAGGCTAGACCAAACTAGTCATCTTACTAACATAAATATGTTATGCTAAACTAACTACCTTGGAAGGCACACTATCATGCAAGTCCAAGCTATTCTAGGAAGGGTACAAGTGTTCCATCCTAGCTACCATGAAATAGTCTTAGACCAACTAAGTCATGCTACCCTTACAAGCACACTATGATGCTAATGCAAGCTACCCTTAGGAGAGTATGATTTCTCAATCCTAATCTACCCTTAGGAGAGTATGTGTCCTCAATACTAAGTTAACTTGAAATGGTCTTGGCCTAACCAAGTCATGTTATCATGAAGACATCCTAGAATGCTAGTTCAAGCTACCCTTAGGAGAGTATGGATCCTCAATCCTAGGCTACCATGACTCCACTAACTCAAGCTACCATGAAATTCATCTTACAATGCTAAGTAAAGCTACCCTTAGGAGAGTATGGATCCTCAATCCTAATCTACCAATCTTGGGATTGTCTTACCAAGTCAAGCTATACATGAAGGGATCATATGCCACAACTTCAAGCTATTATAGTCTAACATGCTTTGATTCATTTTAGGTTATTAAGCTTTTCAACCTAGAATCATTCTATGTGCGAGAACCTTGTTTCTCCTAGCATATGTATGCCTAAGCGTGTAAGTGAGAATATGCTTTCAACAATACACAACAAGATCACATCATATTAGCCTTATTCTCAAAGTCCTAACATTCATGATAACAAGCCTTACTCTCAAAGATTTACTTCTTACAATCATCATTCATACCTAGATTTCAAGGCATTCTAATCACATTCTTCATGAGTAGGTGATTCTAGTCATAATTCATCATAAAGGTTCAACTTCAACTTTACTAGTCATGATCCATCATATGCACTATAATCTAATTCAATTCATGTCTATATGTTCCTATTCTTGAACAATTACTACTAACAACATCAATTCTAGAAGATCATCTCTAAATCTTCACTTTCACCTTTCATGGCATAAACCCACATAATATCAATTTCATCAATTAGGCTAGGGTTAACAATGGAAATCATATAAATTCATCATAATATCATGATTCAATACTAAAACAATCATAAACAAGTACTATCCACTCAATTGGAATCATACTTCAACATTGCCCACAATGTAGGAAGAAACTCTAGCTAGAATTGGGTTTTGTCTTCACAATTGAGGGAAATCTAGGGGGCTCTATGGATGGAAGAATCCATAGATGAATAAGATAACATACCTTGATTCAAAGCCCTCACAAAAGCTTGCAACAATGGAGGAATTTGACCTAGCTTTCTTCTTTTCTTATTCTTCTTCTTCACTTCTAGAGAGAGAATTTCTTGAGGGAATTTGTGTTCTTTGATGAATCTAAAATAATGATTTGGAAACCATCTAATTAAGGGTCTATTAGTTATATATAGGTGGCCTAATTACTAATAAACCGACCCTACTTAATAACTAACTAACTCTAGAACCTTCCCTTAACCCCAAACTTAAAACAACTTAACACCAAGCTGCGTAACACCCCGTAACTAGAAAGAAGTTAAAAATTGAAAATAGTCATTTTTGGAATGAATATAAAAATTTGGAAAATTTGTTAAGTATGTTAAGTTGAGTTTTGGTCAACTTCAAAAGACCATAACTCCTAGCTCAGGATGAGTTAGGTATGTTTCCAGATATCGTAGGAGATATCTTGGAATAATCTTTCCAAAGCCGCTGAGTTTGCGCGATTCCGAGTTCGTATGAATGAGATAGGCCCATTTGAAGTTGGGTTGTTCAAATAAAGAAAGTCTAATCCGGATTTTAGAAGGGCATTATGTTTTTTTCCCATACACCATGACTTAATTTCGTTTTTGGTAATTAATTGGGGTCTAAACTGATAGGATTCAGTGTGCGCTTTTACAATATTGAGTTAGGGTTTTAGAGAAGAGAAAAAACGAAGAGAAAGGAGGAGAAGAAGCAAGAATAGTCAAATTCTCGAAGCTAGGATCGTGTATTTCGTCAAGGGGTGATCCCTACGAGGTATGTGAGTCTTTCATAGCATTGGGTTCATTCACCCACGCGCCAATCACATTTATTTCAGTGAAGTTCATTCTAGAAAGTTGAAAGTCGATGAATCTTGAATGGTGTTCTTGAAATTGGCCTTCGTTCTTGAGTTAGGTAGAGATTGAGGAGTTCCTAGAGGTTAATTAAAATGTTGTTTGCTTGAGTTGTTTGAGTTAGATTCTTGTGTATATACACTGGGTAGCTGAATCTAAAGGTAATTTGAGAAAAAGAACTGAGTTTAGGCGAATTGGGATTAGAAAACGAAGAAGGAACAAGTCGGGCAAATCTAGGGTTGCGGACCTGTTCCTCAGAATTGACAATTTTTCTCCGCGTCATGGAGTGGTCACGAACCGTTCTGCCTCAAAATTTATTTCACAACCAAATAATTAAATGCATCTCCGCGTCGCGGACTAGCTTCCAGACAGTGATTTCTTGATCTTTTCTCATGATTAACTATCTAAAAACACTCTTAAACATCATGAAATCTTTCCTATCACAAATCTCAATCCTTGAATCCATAATTCAATTCAGGGATCAGTTAAGAGTCAAGTCAAGAGAAGTTAAGAACCAAGTCAAGAGAAGTTAAGAACCAAGTCAAGAGAAGTTCTTAGAGTTTTCCAAAATCTTTTCCAAATGTTTTAACTTTGTTTAAGACTTAAAGTTCAAGTTGAGTAAAGAGTAACGAGTAAAGATTGAAGTTCAGTTCTGCAAAAGTATATAGGGACTATGTATTCCCAAAGAGTTAAAATATTTTTACATTTAAACAAAAAATGGAAACCTTGATTTCCAAAGAGCCTTTGAGCTAGTTTTTAGAAAAGAGTAATAGCTATCACAATTAAGCAAGAGAGGAAACTTTTATTTCCAAGATAGCCTCTAAGCTATGTTTTTAAGCAATTATTTCAAATCACAGAAAGAAGTATATTTTTAAACATAAGAGCTAGTATTATATTTTGGGAGTAGTGTTGAGCACCGATATGGGGGAGAGTTCAGACAGCTCACAGTCCCCATAAACGATGTAGCCATCATGGGTAGAAAAAGGGTCATACTTTTTAGATGATTCCTTTAGTGATTTTTAGCATAGACTAGTGGATCCACTTAGTAGTTCAAGTTCTATACCCTCGGCAAGGTATAGGACGGCCCGGCAGCGTGAGGCAAAACGTAGTATCATCACAATAGCTCTTAAGTGATGGTTGTAGGTTAGAGAAACTCCCACATAAGTAGTTGTATTCTTATACACAAAGTTATATTGTATTTTTACATAAACTTCAGAGTTATATTATATCTTTACATACGCACAGAGTTGGCATCCATATTTTAAACAACTTTTCTTTATATTGCACTTGTTTTAAAACTGTTTTATATTGAAATGAGTTCAGTTATGATTAAGTTGAGTTGAGCCAGGTAAGTTCTTCAGTTCCTTTCAAGTTTATGTCTTGTTTTAGAATTCCCCTTGCATACTCGTATATTCAATGTACTGATGTCATTTGATGTGCATCTTCTTATGATGCAGACACAGGTAACCAGGATCAGCATCCAAGGCATCGTTGATTCTAGTTGAGCTCCAAACTTGTTGGTGAGCCTCCTTACTTTCGGAGGATCCCTTTTTATTGCTGTCAGTATTAGTTAGTTAATTCGGATGTCATGGGTCTTGTCCCGACATCCATCTAAGTTGTTTAGAGGCTTCATAGATAGACAACCAGATGTTAGTTCTTTTGTCTTTTCATTTTCATTATTATATGTTAAGACTTGAGTTACCACTTTGGCCAAGTTGAATGTTTGACCTTTAAACGTTCTAAGTTGTTTTATTAAAAAATTGAGTAGAAATGCATTTGATCATTGTAATAATGCTTAGAGTCTTCTGCAGAGTAAGTAAGCCAGGCCAAGTGTTCTCTTGGCGCCAATAATGGGTCTCGAGTGCCAGTCCCCTAGGGTGTAGGCTCGGGGTGTGACAAACTTGGTATCAAAGCACAGAGTTTAAGAGTCCTAGGGAGTCTATAAATCTGTGTCTGTAGAGTCCTAGTTATCGGTATGAAGAGCGCCACATCTATAATTAAGAGACTGCAACACTTAGGAATGTTCTCACTTCTTTCATACTCATTTCGTGCGTTAGAGTTTATCTCTATAAAGTTTCCTTCTAACTCGTACTTGCGCGTGCCTTTCAGATCATGCCTCCACGAAGAGCTGTCAGAGGTCGTCCTCCTAGGCGTAATGTTGACTTACAGGAACAAGGGGTACTTAATGCACCGAACGTGCAACCCCAATGAGAGGTCACCAATGCTGAGTTCCGTGAGGCTATCCATATGTTGAGCCAAGTTGTGACCAATCAAGCTGGACAACATAGAGGGAATCGTCAGGAAGTGGCTGATACTTCGAGGATCCGCGAGTTTCTAAGGATGAATCCTTCAAACTTCACAGGCTCTATTATTACTTAGGATCCGGAGAATTTTGTTGAGGAGCTTCAGAAAGTTTTTGAAATCATACATGTTGCTGATACTGAGAGGGTGGAACTAACTGCATACCAAATGAATGATGTCGCTAGGATTTGGTTTGATCAATGGAAGAAGAATAGAGCTGAGGATGCACCACATGCGAGTTGGATTTATTTTGAGGAGACCTTCTTGGGGCGTTTCTTCCCCCGAGAACTGAGGAAGGTTAAGGTACGAGAGTTCCTCACACTTAAGCAGGATTTGTTGAGCGTTCATGAGTATGGGCTAAAGTTCACCCAACTATCTCGTTATGCTCTAGAGATGGTTGCGGATATGAGGAGTAGAATGAGTTTTATTCGTTTTTGGGTTGTCTCGCTTGTCAAGCAAGGAAGGCAACACATCTATGCTGATATGTGACATGGACATAACAGGACTGATGACCCATATGTAACAAATTGAGAAGGACAAGCGGAGGGATAGAGAAGAGTTTAAGAATAAGAGGGCTAAGACATTAGAAAATGAGTCCGGGCAGCGAAAGAGTAATGCGAACCGGTCTTCCTTCTAACAGAAAAACAAAAGGGACCTGCTCCATCATCTGCTAGTGCACCTGCACCAAAGAACAAATGTGAATGTGAGTATAATAGTTAGAATTTCATAGCTAAGCCTGCATATTCTTAGGGTAGTATGTCAAAAGGGGGTAGCAAGCCTCATGCATGTGCTAAGTGTGGTAGGAACCACTAAGGGATGTGTCGTGATGGCTCCGATGGTTGCTTTAAGTGTGGCCATAACGGTCACTTCATGCGAGAATGTCCACAAAACAAGCAGGGAAATGGTAATGGGGGCAATAGAGCCCAATCTTCATCAGTTGCCCCACCAGACAGGGCTGCACCTAGAGGACCTACTTCTGGTACTAGCGGAGGAGCAAACCGCCTTTATGCGATCACTAGTCGCCAAGAGCAAAAGGACTCTCCAGATGTTGTCACTGTATGATCCAAGTCTTTAAGTTTAATGTTTATGCTTTGCTAGACCCATGAGAAAGTTTATCCTTTGTAACTCTGTATGTTGTAATGACTTTTAATGTTCCTCCTGAGCAACTTAGTGAACCATTTAGTGTTTCTACACATGTTGGTGAGTCTATCCTAGCAGAAAGAGTCTATCGTGATTGTCTCATTTTCTTCAATTACAAAAGCACCACGACTGATTTAATTGAGTTAGACTTGGTAGATTTTGATGTCATTCTTGGTATGGACTGGCTTCATGCATGTTATGCCTCATTTGATTGTAGAACTCGAGTTGTCAAGTTTCAGTTTCCAAATGAACCAGTCTTAGAGTGGAAAAGTAGTTCAGCAGTGCCTAATGGTCATTTCATACCTTAAGGAAAGAAAGTTAGTCTCTAAGGGGTGTGTCTATCACTTGGTCTGATTTAATGACTCTAGTGTTGAGATACCTCATATTCAGTCAATTTCAATAGTAAAAGAATTTCCAGAAGTCTTTCCAGATGATCTTCCCGGAGTCCCTCCTGAGAGAGAGATAGACTTCGGTATAGATGTTCTTCCAGATACTCATCCTATATCTATTCCACCATATAGAATGGCACCAACAAAGTTGAAAGAGCTTAAAGAACAGTTGAAAGACCTCCTTGATAAAAGCTTTATTCGACCAAGTGTCTCACTTTGGGACACTCCGGTCTTGTTTGTGAGAAAGAAAGATGGTTCCCTTAGGATATGTATAGATTACCGTCAGTAGAACAAGGTTACCATCAAGAACAAATATCCTCTTATGAGAATTGATGATCTTTTCGATCAACTTCAGGGTGCCACCTGTTTCTCTAAGATAGACCTCAAATCTGGCTACCATCATGTAAGAGTAAGGGAATGTGATATTCCAAAGACAGCTTTCAGAACCCGTTATGGTCATTATGAGTTTCTTGTCATGTCCTTTGGTTTGACCAATGCGCTTGCAGCATTCATGGATCTTATGAATAGAGTATTCAAGCCTTATTTAGATATGTTTGTTATCGTATTCATTGGTGACATACTAATCTATTCGAGGAATGAGGAAGATCATGCTAGCCATCTCAGAATAGTTCTCCAGACTCTAAAAGATAGAGAGTTGTATGCCAAGTTCTCTAGGTGTGAGTTTTGGCTTGAGTTTATGGTATTCTTAGGTCACATTGTGTCTGGAGAGGGAATTAAAGTTGATACTCAGAAAATTGAGGCAGTGAAGAATTGGCCTAGACCCACATCTCTAATTGATATTAGGAGTTTCTTGGGTTTGGCTGGCTATTATAGAAGGTTTGTAGAGGGGTTCTTATCTATTTCATCCCCTTTGACCAAGTTAACTTAGAACACAGTGAAGTTTCAATGGTCTGAAGCTTGTGAGAAAAACTTCCAGGAATTGAAAGAGAGGTTGACTACTGCCCCAGTATTGACCTTACCAGAAGGTACGCAAGGTTTTGTTGTATATTATGATGCGTCTAGAGTTGGTTTGGGTTGTGTGTTAGTGCAAAATGGCAAGGTTATAGCTCATGCCTCTAGATAGTTGAAAGTTCATGATAGAAACTACCTAACCCATGATCTAGAGTTGGCTGATGTAGTTTTTGCTTTGAAAATATGGCGTCATTATCTTTATGTTGTTCATATAGATGTGTTCACTGATCACAATAGCCTTCAATATGTGTTTACTCAGAAAAAACTTAATCTCAGACAAATAAGGTGGTTGATATTACTCAATGATTATGACATGAGTATTCTTTATCACCCAGGTAATGCTAATGTTATTATTGATGCCTTGAGTAGGCTGTCTATGGGTAGTACTGCCCATTTTGAGGAAGATAAGAGAGAGTTAGCGAAAGATGTGCATAGCCTTGAACACTTGGGAGTTCGACTAATGGATTCCACAGAAGGAGGATTGGTGGTGATGAATGGGACTGAATCATCATTAGTGTCAGAAGTAAAAGAGAAGAAAGACAAAGGTCCTATTTTGCTTGAATTGAAGGAAAATGTTCATAAGCAAAAAATATTGGCTTTTGAACAAGAGGGATATGATGTGTTGAGGTATCAAGGTAGGTTGTGTGTACCAAGGGTGGATGAACTCCAAGAAATGATCATGGATGAAGCTTATAGCTCCAGATATTCCATTCATTTGGGTTCCACAAAGATGTATCGCGATTTGAGAGAAGTTTATTGGTGGAGTAGTATGAAGAAGGGCATTGGAGAGTTTGAGGCCAAGTGTCCAAATCGCCAACAAGTTAAAGTAGAGAACTAAAGGCCAGGCGGTATGGCTCAGAATATAGAACTTCCGGAATGGAAGTGTGAGATGATCAACATGGACTTCATCACAGGTTTACCAAGGTCTCGCAGGCAGCAAGATTTCATTTGGGTTATTGTCAATAGAATGACAAAATCAACCTATTTTTTCTCGGTAAAGACTACCCATTCAGCAGAAGATTACGCTAAGTTGTATATTCAAAAGGTGGTAAGACTTTATGAGGTTCCGATCTCCATTATTTCAAACAGAGGTATGCAATTTACTGCACAATTTTGGAAGTCATTTTTCAAATAGGCTTTTATTCAAAAGTGAACTTAAGTACTGCCTTTCATCCTCAGATAGATGGGCAAGCAGAGCGCACTACTCAGATCTTAGAGGATATGTTGAGGGCTTGTGTGATTGATTTCAAAGGTAATTGGGATGATCACCTACCTCTTATTAAGTTTGCTTACAACAATAGTTACCACTCTAGCATCCAAATGGCTCCTTATGAAGCTCTTTATGGGAGAAGATGCAGATCTCCTATTGGATGGTTTGAAGTTGGTGAAGCAGGGTTGATAGGACCAGATTTAGTTTATCAAGCTATGGAGAAGGTGAAAGTGATTCAAAAGAGGTTGAAAATGGTGCAGAGTCGTCAGAAATCCTACGCTGATGTTAGGAGAAGGGAGTTACAGTTTGAAGTAGATGATTGGGTGTACTTGAAAGTTTCACCCATGAAAGGTGTTATGAGATTTGGTAAGAAGGGGAAACTTAGTCCCCGGTATATTGGCCCTTACAGAATATCAAAAAGGGTAGGTAATGTAGCTTATGAGTTGGAGCTACTACAAGATTTAGCCACGGTTCATCTGGTTTTTCACATCTCCATGTTGAAGAAGTGCATGGGTGATCCTTCATTGATCATACCAACTAAAAATATTGGGATCAAGGATAGCTTATCTTATGAAGAGATTTCGGTTCAGATTCTCGATTGCCAAGTTCACAAGTTGAGAACAAAGGAGGTAGCATCAGTCAAAGTTCTTTGGAGGAAACATTTTATTGAGGGAGCCACTTGGGAAGCTGAGGAGGATGTGAAGAAGAGATATCCACATCTCTTCGAATCCAGAGAAGTTCCAAATTAAAGTACTAATCCTTTCTTGGCATTTTATTTATAAGTTGGCATATTGTAATTGCATTGTGCTGGTTGGGTGTTTGAACTGCATGTTTCATGTTACACTCCTAGCCTACTAAGAGTAAGCTCATTCGAGGACGAATGTTCCCAAGGGGGAGTTATTGTAACACCCCGTAACTAGAAGGAACTATAACAAAGTTAAAAATTGAAAAGTCATTTTTGGAAAGAATATAAAAATCTGGAAAATTTGTTAAGTATGTTAAGTTGAGTTTTGGTCAACTTCAAACGACCATAACTCCTAACTCAGGATGATTTAGGTGTGTTTCCAGATACGGTAGGAAAGATCTTGGAATAATCGTTCCAACGCAGCCAAGTTTGCATGATTCCGAGTTTGTATGAGTGAGATATGCCCATTTGAAGTTGGGCTATTCAAATAAGGAAAGCCTAATCCAGATTTTAGAAGGGCATTATGGTCTTTTCCATACCCCATGACTTAATTTCATTTTTGGTAATTAATTGGGGTCTAAACTGATAGAATTCAGTTTACGCTTTTACAATATTGAGTTAGTGTTTTAGAGAAGAGAGAAGAATAAGAGAAAGGAGGAGAAGAAGCAAGAATCGTTAAATTCTCAAAGCTAGGATCGTGGATTTCGTCAAGGGGTGATACCTACGAGGTATGTGAGTCTTTCATAGCGTTGGGTTTATTCACCCACGCGCCAATCACGTTTATTTCAGCGAAGTTTGTTCTAGAAAGTTGAAAGTTGATGAATCTTGAATGGTGTTCTTGAAATTGGCCTTCGTTCTTGAGTTAGGTTGAGATTCAGGAGTTTCTTGAGGTTAAAATGTTGTTTCCTTGAGTTGTTTGAGTTAGATTCTTGTGTATACATACTAGGTATCTGAATCTAAATGGAATTTGAGAAAAAGAACTGAGTTTTGGCGAATTGGGGTTAGAAAACGAAGAAGGAACAAGTTGGGCAAATCTGGGTACCAGGTCCGCGACGCGGTCGCGGAGTGGTCATGGATTGTTCTGCCTCAAAATTTATTTCGCGACCAAATAATTAAATACATCTCCGCATCGTGGACTAGCTTCCAAACAGTGATTTCTTGATCTTTTCTCATGATTAACTATCCACACTATAACAAAAGATGCTTTTAGTGGCATTTATTTAGTGGCAATAAGTAAATTGCCACTAATGCATTATATAATCTATACTATTCTCGGCATTTAAATTTTAGCCAGTAAGAGAAGTACTTTTTAGTGACAGTTGAAAATAAAAAGTAATAGAATGAAAATCAATTGTAATTATTTTTACTTCCCCCAATTCCTTTTTACTTCGAATTTTCCTCCATCTTCACCCTTCAACGAAATCAGCACAACGACGGTGGAAATCAACATGATGGCGATGGAAATTCACACAACTACAGTGGAGTTAGGCACACTAAACAGTGTAATCCGGCACAACGACGGTGGAATCCGGCATATCGACGGTGGAATCCGGCACAACGGTGGTGGAGTTTAGCACAACGGTAGTGAAATTCAGCACATCGGTGCTATTGATGAGAATAAAGAGGAATCAAAGCCGCCGATGTCTCTTCACAAGCTCACCGTCAGTAGTCCGTATTCGTATAGGCAAATTCATCTTCGCCATTGCCTCAAATTCGATCTGCGGTACGACGATGGCGTTTGGTGACTACTAATATCCATTTTATTCAGTTCTTGGGTCATGTATGAGTGTATGTTCTAGAGTTTTATTTGAACTGATGCCTGTGTTCCTATATCACACCTGATCTTGTGTCCAATAAAATTGGTGAAGAATTGCAGATAGCAATCAAACTAGCTATTGTGGAGTTCGATTTTTGATCTCCTATTTGAAGGTAAACAACTAAACATTGAAACCTTATTCATTCATATAAAATTCAAATTTTTAGTTACTAGGCTAAATATTTGCGAGATCTCTGCATCCGAAATCAGGCTAGTGAATCAATAGTGTACTTTTACATTTTTATGCCTTGAACTTGAGACTTTGTGCACTTATGCAAAATCTGATACTCATGTTCCTAATGTACCTACAAACAATTGTGGTGTTTGGGTTCAAACTAGCACAAGTAGCAGTCTGTAGTTCCTTTTGTATCAACAACGTTGTCTACATTCTAATTAGTTTTATTTGAGTGATGAGATTTGATCGAAACAAAGTGAGGA
>JAJOOH010001533.1:0-32703 GCA_029582605.1 Solanum gracilifrons
TCTTTGGCATTTTTTTTCCTAATAAAAATAGTATAGGATACCAAGCTAGCGTTTGGCCATAGATTTCCAAATATTTTTGGCAAATATTATTTGGGTGAAATTTCACCATGTGTTTGGCCATAGTATTTTGTAAACATATTTCACTTTTTTAGAAAAAATATGATTTATACCCATAAGTTTTAAAAACTATCAAAACTAACCATAAGTTTTAAAAACTATCAAAACTAACCATAAGTTTGTATTACAAGTCAATTGGATCTTCGTTGCAACGAATAACAAGTAGTGTCCATGACACTGGAACACTGTGGTGTGTGGAGTGAGTGCAACAAGCATCATTTTATACATCGTGAAGTAGACAAAGCACATAACTTTGGTACCCTGGATCGATTGTTCATCATTTTCATCAACAACCATGTCATCACTTTCATGTTCACTGAATATTTCATCACTACTTTGGTGTTCACGTAAAAAATTATGTAATACAACGCAAACAACTACTATAGAGGGAGTTTTTGTAAAAGATAAAAGTTTGGTGTAAAAGTTCAATTTTTAAAAGATTCCAAATAATGAGATTTGGCTCAAATACTAGAAAAAACTAGTATTTGGGAATTTGGGATATTTGCCAAATAATGGCAAATTGTATGGACAAACACTATTTGCCAAATTTCCCCCCAAATATTACTTGGGAAATCTATGGCCAAACGGGTCCCAAATGTTCCTCTCTGTCTTCCTTGCTTGCCTCTGGCCTTTGCTGTCTATGCTGCTGTTAACATTTAGTTCCATATCTCCTTCAATACCAAACTTTCAGATCTACTATACTCCACCCTAGCTGTTGTTTTGCGAGAATTATCTGCACTAGATATGGATACTTTTTCATGGAGAGACTCTAGTTCAATTAATGAATCACAGTCCTTTAATTTGCTAAATTTCATGTATTCTGAAAAAAAGTTACCAACTTTGAAATGTCTAGGTTGTAGGTCGATTAAATGGAAGTATGTGCATGTATCCGAGCAGCAGCATGTTTGATCCTTTTGCATAAAGTCAATTTTAGCCAAACAAGGATTAACTACATTTAACTTTCTGCTTATATGACCGAGAAGTATCTAGGGCATAGAATGAACAATACATTCTTGCTTGTGTTATGGGAGTGTGAAACCTTAAAATAATTTGATCATCTACATGAGACCATAAATGTGGATCTCTAGTTCCAAAATGGACCCAAAGCGCTTCATCTTCGATATTTGTTTTAAAGCAAACTGATACTCTTGAACTTGACTGTCCTGCAATGTGGAGGTTTTCTTTCCAAGTTTTAATATTCTAGACTTCTAGTTGAATTTTGTTGATAATTTTCTTAACTTGAATATTTGGAAAGAGCTGAACCCCCAAACTCTATAATGTCCAGGGAATGCCCTCTAGATCTGAAAGAAGCTATTTCAAGTGTTTGTTTTGCTGCACCAAGATGTGCAGATCTTCCGGAATTGCTGCAGGTTCAGATGATGTTTGCTGGTAAATATGGGAAGGAATTCATTGCTGCTGCTACAGAGCTCATGCCAGAATGCGGAGTCAATCGCCAGGTTACCTTAGTTCTCCTTTGTGCCATAGCTAAACGAGAAAGAGGAACTGTTTCTTGTTTCTGATTTTTCTCTCTTTTTTCTTGTCTCTGACAGTTGATAGAGTTGCTGTCTATTCGAGCTCCTGCTCCTGATGTGAAAATGAAGCTGCTAAAGGAAATTGCGGAGGAGCATAAGCTAGATTGGGATCCAAGTGCTTCTGAAACTGAGCTGTTGAAGTCACATGAGGACTTGCTGGTATATTTCAGTCTGTACTGGCTTTGATTTTGTCCTCTTTTCAATCATCATGGTTTCTTCCCTTTGCTTTGCAGAATGGGCCCACACAATTTGTCAGTGGGGCTAAGGTGCCACTTCCCAAAGAAAGGTTGGATGAGGTGCAGCACTCTGCATCAGATCAAGTCTTTGATAAACAAACGGAATCTGAGGCTGATTTTGACTTAGATTTTCCAGAAGTCCCTAAGCAGCCACTACGACCTAGCACCGGTGGAGTTTCTGCCCCTGAAATGCTTCCTTTCCCAGCCTCTGCACTATCCGACTCCGATGAGGAGGTAGCTAAGCCTTCTGAAGACGGTGAGCTCAAATCTCACAAACAAGATGTGGAGCGAGATGAACTTTTGCAAGAGAAGGTAGTTTCAAAAGATTTTGGATCAGCTGATAGTTTATCTGCACCGGAAGAAGAGAAACAGTTTTTGCCATTCATGGTTCCCCCGCCAAAATCACCTCCATTCTCCTCAACAGAAAGAACCACAACCCAAAGTACTCAACCACCCTCTACTACAAAGACCAAAGTTGAGACTGATGTAGATTTGCAAGATGTATTGGCTGCTGCCCAAGCAGCTGCTGATTCAGCCGAACGTGCAGCTGCTGCTGCTCGCTCAGCAGCTAGCCTTGCTCAGGTTAGAATCAGTGAGCTTACCAGGAAAAGGAGCGAAGAGGTGCCTGTAAGCCCCAGTGAGAACCCCTATGCTGAGAAACAAGAATCTCACATCCTAGAAAAGCCTCACTTAGACCTCCTACGCCAATCGTCAAACTCTGATGGTATCCCCAGCCCACTTCATGGCAGTCCATTAGAACATCAGGTGTCGAATATTCCTTCATACGATTATTCAACAGTGGGTGTTGAGTCTCCCATCTCCCATATTCATCATCCTGGTCAGGGTCTTCACCAACCACAGAGATTGCCTTCCATGGACGATGAAACATATTATTCATATCCAAACCTGTTTAATGCAACAAATGGCTCTAATCCTGGTTCTCGTTCACAGTCATTCAACGATAATATCAGGTCCAGCCATGATAAGTGAAGTGTATTTCTCTACCTTCTGCAGGCTCTGGTTTGTTTGTTGATTGTGAGTTTTGAGATTCTTCTGTTTATTCTATTGCCCTTTGGTCTGTAGTACATTCGATGGATTCTTGTATGTTGAAGAGTATGCAGTTCAAAAAATTTGCATGGAAGAAATTTTCTTTGGAGTAAAAAATAATGACAGAAATGATCGAAAGTATCACTGAGCAGATCTTGTACTTATATCAGAGCGTCTGGTACTAATCTGAATTGTCAGAAAGAGCCCAAAATTTGGGCATAGAGTGGCAAAACAAACTCTGCAAGTGGCCTATTGATGAAATATTTGCCATTATCTTGTAGCACGAGATTATGATAAAAAACCGTAAGAGAATGTGAAGCACTACTCTTTGATAGTAAAATCCAAAATCTTGTAAATAACCTTGTCAAATTGATAGCATTTTCAATGTCACTGAAAACAAGAGTCTGCTTGACAGTAGTTTACAGTGTTTGACAATTTTAAAGCACTTAACTACTACGCCTATGTGCCAACTTGTGAGGGAATGGATTTGGAATTTCCTGTCAGTACAAATTTGTATGCACAATGTAACACACTTCATGGGCTTACAACTGGAGATTTTCATTAAATTTCACAAAGAAAAACTTTCACAAGGTCAACAAAAATAAAGAAGTTCCTAATGATTTGATTTTCTTTACTTGGGGTAGTACGAGGTCGGTCACCTTGGACCCGATAATTCAACTGCGTGTAAATTCTCTGTTGAGTCAACAAGCCAATCAGAACCAGGATGTGGTGCAAGTTCCACTTCCTGCCGGAGAACTTCTACCTTCTGCCACTCATCCCATCTTTCAGCCAAACCATCACCTTCAAGCATTCTCACCACTTCCGACATCTTAGGCCGATCCATTGGGTTGCTTTGTGTACAAAGCAATGCTACTTGGATCAGTTGCTCCACCTCAGCCTCCACATACTTGTTCTGAAGATCAGGGTCAACCAGCATTTCCAATTTCTTCTCTTTAAGGAGTCCTTTCACCTGAAACAAGAACCTCAACAAGTTTAGACATAGACGTAAAGATTCCTGCTAAAGGCAGAAACACTTATTAATCGGCTAGTGTTGTGATGTACAGATTAAAAAATGAGCACATTATGGTACTCGTGTCATGTTTACATGTAAAACAGGTATGACAACATACCCAGTCAAGCAACATCACATCGTCATCATTTGCAAGCCGAGCAAGATCAAAAGCACGTTGGCCGGTGATTAGCTCCAGAAGCATGATCCCATACCCAAAAACATCAGTCTTTTCTGAAGACTTCCCTGTGGACAGGTATTCTGGAGCTATATGCCCAATTGTACCACGCACAGCAGTTGTAACATGTGTATCCTTGTAGTCCATAAGTTTAGCCAAACCAAAGTCTCCAACAACAGCCTCAAATTCTTCATCTAGCAATATATTTGCAGCCTTCACATCACGATGGATAATCTTAGGGTCACAATGATCATGCAAATACGATAATCCCCTGGCAGACCCCAAAGCAATGCGCTTTCGCGTTGGCCAATCAAGTGGCGGTTCAGAAGGCGGTCGTTCTGATAAAATAAATTATTTTGTCAAGAGAATACAAAATAAATTATATTTCTACCTTTACCAAGTTACAGGAATAACATACAAGAATATGTTTTATTATAAAGAGTATGTTATGCCAGATAGAACGTTAACCAGCGAAAGATGTTCTTGCATTATGTAATAATACCCTCTAAATTAAAGGTGAGAACATCCAAATATGTTACGGAGTGAAGATTTCAGAAGGCGTCACCTCTCAGGCATGATGCAACACTTCCATTCGCCATGTAGGGGTAGACAAGCAGTCTTTCAGTTGGTGTCATACAGAAACCACGCAATCGTAGAAGATTCCTATGCACTGCCATGCTAATCATCTCAACTTCTGTTTGAAATTGCAACTCCCCTCCAGGAGTACGCTCCTCCTTAAGCCGCTTAACAGCCACCAATGATCCATCTGCTAAGCGTCCTTTGTATACCTTACCAAATCCACCTCGACCCAGAATATTTTTATTGCTAAAACTGTCGGTTGCAACTTGTAGCTCTCGGAGGGAGAACCTTTTCAGTTGACCTAAGTGAACTTCAGGATCTTCTTCAGCTGCAATAAGTTTAAGCAAAAAGGGTAATTATGGAGCCAAAAAATAAACATGCAAGAGAAACCACAAACACGCGAGGGAGTAAGTAGGAGTTATGGACTTATGGTTGGGTATTGTGAATACTGCTAACCTGGTACGTCAAAGAAATATTCTTGTGGCTTTCTACGGCGCCACCAGGCAAATGCAATGGCAGGAGCAGCAAATAGTAGAGCAGCACCAGCAGCTACACCTCCAGCAATTGCTCCAGTTGCACCATTTCCTCCTGAAGTTCCCATAAATTTGATTAATTTCCTTCATATGATCCAGACTATATTTAACACACAATTTTGGCCCTTCATTATTTAAATCACTTCAAAAAGAAAGAACACAAATATATATCTATCATTCAGATCTAAGATCTAATTTCCAGGATAGTTTTTACAAAGCAAAGAAAATCTTCACAAGTTCTGGCTTAAATATGATTAATTTCATTCAGACATACTCGACTTCAAATACCACAGATAATAATTTACAAGGGGACCAAAGAAAAGATCTCCACAATGCTGAATTAAATTTGTTTAAAGACCAGAATGCTTAGAGACTAAATGTAGTCTCGTGCATACCAGTTTCCCATAAGAACTGCTTAACCAAAATGCCTGACTAGCTAAGATGGGCTTTCCTCTTCTGCCCCTTTCTTGTCAGTACTTCTTTAGCACAAATTCTCACTTAGGTTTGGAAAAACTAAGAGAAGCAAGATGGATGGACCAACAAAAATCACCAAACTCAAACAAGCAAAAAAAAAAAGGGAAAACAACTAATCCACACCAATTTAGAGAACCACCTGGAGCAGAAATTGGTGGTGGTGGAACAAATGGAGGCGGAGGGGAGAATGGAGGAGATCCCGGACAAGGGCGTCCAGTTACAGGCCCGCAAAGATCTAAATTATTCGCAAAACTGTAAATTCAAGCAAAATATATTAGCAAATAGCAGCATACTAAAACCACCAGCCAGTTTGATGGTGCACCACCTTAAATGAAATATACCTGATAGGCGTGAATAGAGAAAAGGAACCATTATCTGGAACAACACCTGAGAGACGGTTGTTTGACAGATCCCTATACACAGATGAGACAAGAATTGAGTATGAGTATATCTGTATATGCACTAGAAGGAAAAGGAAATGAATGAAAAGATATGGAAGACAGAAAGAATTATCTAAGTTAAGTCACAAAATAACTAGTGTACTTACAACACTTGTAGTGATGAGATATTAGTCAGTGACATAGGGATGTTACCAGTCAAGCTATTATTGTTGAGCCGACTATCCTTGCAAAAAAATCACAAAGGTGTACAGGAATGAGCTTCTTTTGGTATAAGTAATAATTGGAGAATAAAACAGAAGAAAAGGCTACTAATTGAATCATCTTAATTTATTTATTTATTGACAAGTAGAATCATCTTAATAAATTATTTATATGTGGATGTAAAACATATTCGAACTTCAAGTCAGAACCGGCACTTCAGCTGGAAATGAAGTTGTCAGTTCAGAACAACAATAAGCAGCCTCAAAACATTTCCCCCCTGACAAACAGAAACTTGAAACACTTTTTGGACTAAATCATGTCAGTCAACATTGGCAGTACTGCAATAGTTCTATAGTAAGTCCCAAGATGCAGTTAATGAGGCTTCATGCTGAGTCTGCATAATAGAACCTATTTGGTACACTTCTTAGACAGTAAAGCCAAAAGAAAGAAGTTTGTGGAGCATTAAGCAAGAGAAACTTCAGCAGTGAAAAATGTAAGATGAAGCATGGGATTCTAAACTTCTTTTCTCTTCTAGAAAAGGATCCCAACAATGGGAGAAAAACAAAACACCAATTACTAAACTCTGCTTAATTTTACAATATCAGGCCCAAATATCAGACAAAGCATAGGCTTCTATTCTTTTCCTTTATATAAGGATTAGAACAAAGGGAGAAAATAAAAAGACTTATATATAAGATCTGTTTTATTTATGATATCAGACCCATAAAGTCCTCAAATACCTTCTACCATCAAAACTTAGTGTGAAACCTAATACTAATAGAGGTACTCTTATGTGAAACTTAGAAAAGAATTCAGGCTTCCTTTCCTTTCTCAACATGCAAGCAAAAGCAGGTCCATCTTGGTTGATGACATACACATTTGGTATCACAATATCCACATAAATCTAATATCGAATAAAAATACATACAGGAATCTCAATTTCGACAGCTTGCCCAAGGAATCTGGGATGGGACCGACAAAGTTGTTCAAGTAGAGATCCAAGCTGACCAAATTAGTCAAATTTCCAAGATCACTCGGTATTAGACCACTTATGTTATTACTGTAAAGCTCCCTGTGACAAGAAAACCAGAGAATGAATCAATTCCACATATCATAATTCATACCAATGACATCCCTAGGATAATGGGACAACCAAGATAATGAAGCAAAGTTCACACATTCATCCAAACTGGCATCAAGCTACAGTTAAATGTCAACAAATGAGAAAGGTCTGGGAGTTCCAAGCTAACAATTATAACTAGTTACCGATGTATATGTCATGGAGGAATTTTCTTATATTTGGTTACAATCATTTTGCTAGATAAAAACCTGTCATCCCATGTGCTGCAAAGGATCAGCTCGTCAAACATTTTATACAATCTTTATAGCTCATCAATAAAAAATTAGCGTCTGTCATTATGTTTATTTCGAACTTCATCTAAACAGTGTGTATGCCCAGTGATCGTTAAATTCCATCAGCATTCTTGATGTTCTTTTTATATTGTTTCATTCTTGATGTGATTGTCACTTGCATACACTTGGAAAATACTTAGCACACATACTACACAAGCCTCCAGCAAATCTAGGCATCCATAGGAATATATGAATGTGTGAGCAGAATGAAGCAGTCACTAGGTAATAATTATGCCCATCATTAAAACATTGTCTGATGCATCGGTATACATCATGTAATGCCCAGCTTCACCAGGTGCATATGCACTTACTGTCTCTGTGAACTTCCATACAGTTGCATCTTCAAAAGAGCATGGGTTACAATAAGAACTTGAAAGCCAATTTGAGACAGAATATGCCCTATAAGCACGTTGACAATTTAAGTGAACAGTATATTATCAAACTCCAAACTAAGCTTAACACACGTACAAAATCTATGCTTAATTGAATCATGATTCAGACTCTTGGTGAAAACCAGAATAGCATCTGTTATATGACCACAAAACTTCAGATCTTCTCCTCCAAGATATCAACCTACCCTCAAGCCATATTTCCTCTTTATAAGTCTAGATTTTGCTTTACTTTTACAATGGACTTGTTTCTCTTGTTTGCTTTATCCTATTCCATCATCCTAAATCATGATTAGACGCTACCTGGGACAAGGAAAGAGGGAATAAAGGATTTGATATGAGTTGGAAGTTTGTTATTCCAAATTAAGAGTGCTTAGGGTACCAACAAGGGTTGTGGTGGAGTGGTAAGTACTCCTTCATCCTTAACCAAGAGGTCTCGGATTCAAGCCTTCTTGAGTACGGAGTCACCTTTGTTAGGGAGCGCTTTACCCCCAATGTGGGACTTCCCGGCGCGAATCCGGATTTAGTCGGGCTCCAATGTGGGTACCGGACACCGGGTGGGAAACCAAAAGAAAAAAGAGTGCTTAGGGTACTGGCATTAGTAATGATATTTAGAATCTATGCTTATCTTTTGATAGGGGAGTGTATGACAGAAATTTAAGTTCAACTACAATGTTTTCACAAGCAATTACAGACACTACTTTGCCACATAAGTTACTTCACTGCTAGTCTCATCCAAGTAACCGAGTTTCTTAATTTACTAGTATGTATTGTGAAACACAAATTTAAATCTTTTTTTATGAAGTATACATTCAAATTTGTGTTGTTCAGGGAACACATTAACAACTATGCAATTGACTACAACACCAAGTGAAACAAGAGATGGAGAGGAGAAAGTGTTCTCTGCTCGCTTTTGCCACTTACAACAGCTTTGTTTTATGCGAAAGTTAATATGCAAACCATCTATGGTATTTCCATGCAGCAAATTCTAGAGGTAATATGAAAAATCTTCAACATCTGGAAAAACCAATACACTTAATGCCAGTTTTCCAAGTCTAAATTCGTAGAATAATTCCAAACATAGTTCATGAAGTGAGACTTACAAGTACTGCAAATTCTTCAAAAGGCCAAGCTGTGGGACCAACAGACCAGATAAAGCTGCATTTCCTAAATCACTGGAAAGGTTGATCATATAACAAGTGTTATGGAAGCACAAACTGCAATTAGATTTGCTCACCACCACAAGAGAGTGGAATTGCAAATCCATTAAAACGGAGGTAAACCAGACAACAGATTCTTACACTCTTATAACACTGTTGTCATTGTTGCAGGTAACATGAAACCATGTGCAAGGATTAACAAGGGTAGGGTCCCAGCTCTGTAGCACATTGTTAGGATCTTGTAAATTGACGCGTAGACTATGCAATGCATCACCTGTTCGTGTATCCATTTAGGAAAACATAGACGATATTTAATCCACCAAAATGCACATAAAAATTTGATCTATTCACTGAATAAAACAGTTTATCAAGATTTTGGCAACAACCAAATTAAATCACATCAAATTATTCAAGCTTGTATAGGAAACATAATGCACTAAGGTTGAATGACAATGATAACTAAAAACTTTAACATATAACTGACATTAAAACTAAACTGCTTGCCACCGTAACAATGCAGGGAGCTCATTGCACATCTTGCTTACCCTTTTGGGAAAATTCAACAACTCACACATTAGTCAAATTCAAAATCCAATTTTGCACATACTCATTTCACTTTCAGCAAATATTTAATTTCTAGTACGACAAGTTACAACAGTTGAAACTCATCTCGCAAAATAGAACAACAAATATAGACCTAAAAATTAACTAAATGAGGATGATGGTCCCACAAACCTTCCATATTAGCATAAATGAGCTTAAGATGATGTACAACCAAGATTAGCCATACCACCAGTGACACCACCACAGCATCCTTCTCCATCACCTTCACCATCAAAATACTGTTTTTTTTTACAAATCAAGCAGCCAGCTGACTAAACAATCTCGTAGATCCAAGTAAAGCAAACTCAAAAAACCCAGCATTTACCCAAAAATTCAAGAAAACCCTACCCCTCATTACCATGAACCAAGATAAACACACCCACAAAGCTCAAAACCCAAGAATCGATCTCATCTCATAACCCAACAAAAAAAGATCAAATTTTTACACTTATTTTCCAAGATTTTGCTACCCCTTTTACTCTTCACTGAACAACCCTTTTTTGTATTTCTCAGTTCAGTTTAGTTCTTCTCCTTCTTCTGATGAACCCCCTTTTTTTTTTTTATCTGCTGCAACTTTTCACATTTTTGTACTGCTTCTCTTTCTCTCTCTACTGAGTTGTGTGCGCGCAGAGAGAGAGAAAAAAAAGTAAGTGAGAGAAATTATTATCTTCTCTTTTTGGGCGTGTTAAGCTGCCCGAACGGTGCTTTGCCCGTCTGCCCGTAACCTTAAAACTCTAAAACGGCTTCGCGCTATCTTTGACTCCTGTCAACTTTTGACACTTTTTCAAATTATTAATAAAAAGTAACATAAATCTAAAATGAAATTTATATGTTCTTGCTTTTTTTATAAATGGCAAAATACATTAATTAACCAAAACTAAGTGATAATAATAATAATATATTTAGTTCAGTTTTACATGTGAAATTTAAAAGATGATAGAATGTACACATGTCTTATTTCAATCTTTGTGAGTTAAGGAGGTTGTTTTTAATAGATCCTTAACGAGAAAAAAAAAATTAACTGACTCTAGAAAAGTAAATATTATTTATATTTCAATTAATATTGATGTGTATAATTAAATGAACGGACGTAAAAATATGATGAACTATCTATGGAATAGGTCAAGCACAAAAAATAAAATATAAATTGAAAATATCTAATAGCTAAAAAATATTTTATCATGTATTGAGTTGATCATTTAAAGTAAATTGTAATTAAATATCTATATAAAATTTACCAATAAATTTATCGGTGTATTCAACATTCTCCTTAATACCCACTAGCATTATGTTAATAAAGAATACATAAACTTATCTTTAATTTTCGTGTTTGTTTAACTTGTTAAGCCTTTGTTTTTTTTAGAGCAAAATAATTTAATCCCCTTCATTTTTAATATATATATAGAGTATAATTTAATAGGACACGAAATTTAAAAACAAATTTTAAGACTTTATAATCTTAAACATGGGTATAAATTTGTGGTGTAATTATACAAGACTTTTACATATTTTTCTATAATCACATAATTATTCTCTTTTTTGAGGATTCATATATTTTTTTTTGTGTATGATTGTTAATTACATATGTTGTATATAAATATCTCATGATAAAGAAACAAGAAATCTTCATCATGGCTAAATTAAAGCGTATCTATCGACAATCATTTTCCGAGTCATAAATATTCGTTATTTGATTAAGTCAAATATGGTAAATACAGTAAAATTAAGAAATAATTATCCTAAACAAACTGAAAAACATAATTATGTAAAATGGTTTCTTTACTTCAAAATTATATTTGTTCAAAATTATTTTAAAATGTTTTTTTAATTTGAGTTCACCAAAGTCATCACCAACAACATGATTATGTTGACGTTTTCTACTTTTATCAGAAAGAAACAAAACTCATGCAAACACTGTTTTCTTTAAATTCAAATTTTACACGTGAAATTATACTGAATTTGTGATTTATAAATATTGGAAATTGTTTACTCATTAAATGAGCATTATAAAGAAGTTTTCTTTTTGAAGCCATTTTAACTAAAAAATGGAAAAAAAATCAGTTTGTTTAAAAAAAAAAAATATATATATATATATATATATTAATTTTTTTTTAATTTCTGGTCATTTAGCACTTTTCCTTTTTATTTATTAGTACTTATTTTGCTTTGACATCATTATCTATTCCTTGAAAACAAACTTCCTCTTTTAATGCATGCTACATATATACAATTCTTGTATAATTACTACTTTTGTTTTGTATACAAAGTGGGTTGCTGAAAAAGTGCAAATTCAGAAATTTTTTAAACACTAAAGTAAGATTAATTTTGACCCAAAAAAATGAAAATAAAGTAAGGTTGCACGTGTGGTTAATTTTAAATAGTTTTAAGTGGTCTAATTACATTTTTTTAAAAATACAACAAAGACATCTTTAGCAATTAAATTAACTCTTGTGTACCTTAGCCCCCAACAAGAAAGAAAAGATAAAGAATATTTTCCCCAAATATAAAAATGTTGCTACTTAGTTGGAAAGTGACCTTTATTAATTTGTTGAGAAAAAGAAAGATATTTGGTTTGTGGGGAATTTACATCAAATATCCAAAAATGAAATCATGGGAAAGTGACAGGAAAGTGTGAGCTTAAAAAAGGACCCCTAATATTTGTAGGTCCATAGTTTCTTTTGTTTTTTTTTTTATTTTCAATCGGGTTCGATATTCATATGTTGAAATTCAATTAATCCGAATTTGTATTATGTGGAGAAAGTTTTCTCTATTTGAAAATTTATTCATATTTAAATTTAAATTTTTAATTAAAAAATAACTAGTCTCGTTCATTGTTCCACGTCCTTTATTGGTTCTTTTATTTTCAATTAAATATGATGGTCCAAACCTAGTCAATATTCCGTTTTGAGAACAATTACGGAACGGGACAATTTTGTTATCAATTTTTGGCCCAAATAGAAGACAACATATTATTGTATTAGTCCCACATTCTTTTATTTTGTATAGGGACATTATTGTATTTATGTTATTTGATTATTTATTTATTTTTGTTTATCTTGGTTTTTGCATTTTGTTTTGTCTTTTGGATAATTTTCGTGATTTATGACTAGTGAAAGATAATCAACATCATGGCTTTTTTCAAGTTTCTCTTTTTGAAATTGGAGTTAGTTAAGGTCAGTGACCACAAGGCAATGGAGTGGACCTCTTTTTGCAATTTCATTATATACTTGCTTATCTTTATGGTAAAAATAAATAAATAACCAAGTAGCTTTTTCTAAGTTTTTTACTTTGAAATTATTGTATAAAGTATATTTAGGATCTCTTCCATCAATCCATTGTTATTGATAGTTATTAATAGGTCATCCACATATACTACAGTGATCACACAACATTTGAATTAATGTCTCTCTATAGAAGTAACAATCATTTGAGTCCTCAAAATCGTTCTGGACACCTACTAGAGTCTTTTTTCGAAAACTCCAAATATAATAATTCTTCTTAATTGGTAGCACAATCTGGGACGACTTTGTCATTCAAATTCTTTTACACTTTATTTCTTTCATTAATCAATTTTTATTTCAAATAGATTTTTCTAGCAAGGTATTTAACCATGCAATTACTTAAAATGTATTAGGGTGATTCTATGCTTTTCCACCGAGAAAAAGATATATAATTCCTCTTTTCAGTTCCATTACTATCCAAAAAGTAGGGAGATTATTCATATGGGGTAAAAGTTAGACTTGAGACTTGAGAAAATTAAGAAGCGACACGTGACAGGAAAAATAAGTTAAAAGCAGTTGGGATAACATCAAATGATATATTCGTAACGTGAGTGGTAAGGGTAAACCTGACCATGAAAGACCCAAAGTCAAAATAATTATAATCAGTGTCATATCGATGAAGTTCGTCTAACTCAAAAAAAAAGGATCAAACACCAAACTATGACCAAAATATGACAAGTTTGAGATATGTTGAGGGTCCAATTGTTATGGAAGAACCTGAGAACTCCACCAATCGTTACATAACTGAAGTAAATGTGAGTTCGTGGACTTAGTGAGGAACTCAGGCTCATTCTATTTATGTAACTTATTATTTCATGTCAATTCCATGTTTGTTATTTCTTTGTGATATATATATATATATATATATTATTTTTTAATTATACAAGTTACAATATACAAACCACATAATTAGGTAATTTAAATTCATATATTCTTAAATTGTGTCTATAAATTCAATTATATCGTTTTATAGGTAAACACTACCAAAACTTTAGAATCTAATGATGGATATATTGTTGTTTACATGTATTTTTACATTTAAGATTTTTTAATCATGTTTTCGATATCTTGGGGCATTGTACTTTTCTTCAATGATTAATGTATTTTTCCTGTGCCATTTCTAAAAATGAAAACCAGAGTGAAAGGGGGAAAAAAGAGAAGGAATTGCAATCAAACCAAATTTGAACCCCATCACATTATTACTTGTAACTTTTATAAGTGAAAGTCCGGCCCAAAATTTCTTCTCAATTGTCTTTGAAAACTTTAATGGTAGCATGTGGAGAGAGAAGGCAAATGCAATAACAATCATTTAAATTTCCCTATTTAAAGAGGAGAAATGTTGACCATAGTAGTGTTCAGTTTTCAAACTTACTGATAAGACTTCTATTATTTTCACAAAAAGCATAAACAACACAAAATAAAATAATAGCATGATGCAGAGGTGGAATTATTTCACTTTTCAACAGAGGTTTCGAGTTCAAGTCATGAGTATGAAGAAAAATTTGTTGGAAGTACCACCCCTGAATAGGTTATGTAGTGTGTGATCCGAATTAAACCGGCTCTCCAATAAAGGCTTCAGACACCAAATGAAAAACCATAAAAATAAAATAAATTTGGATGATTCTACTCCACTATTATAAACATAAGCCTCTTCTATCAAAAAAATGCACGTTGGAAAACATATTCTCATCATAATATTGATTTTTTTTAAAAAAAAAAATTGTGTAAAAATATTAGTATTTTTTTAATGAACGTGAAAAGAGTTATAATCGCTATTAAAATGAAACGGAGGGAATATTAATTAGCCTTTCTTTTTGTTAGAACCAGTATCATCCATATTCTTCTTCAAAAGATATGAATGAATGTGGAAAAATGATGACCATGGGAAGTTGACATATAATTATGTAATGGGGAATCTTTTAATTGTCTATGTTTGATGTTTCTCTACATTTTCAAAAGGGTCCAAGTGACTTCGATTATTACTACTTGTATTTTCTGTCATTATTATGCCTAGCTAGGGCAATCTTATTATAACCACTTGATATACATCATATAAATAACATCTAATTAGCTTTCCTAATGGTTTTTCCTTTTTCTATATTCTATTTTGTGTTTTTTGGAACTGTACCAATAAACTAAAAAAATTCTGCTTATTCTAGTGTAAAATAATATAAATTACGATTGCTTACGCAGGTCTTTAGAAAGTGTTTGCCTTTTAGAGTGTATTTGGTATGAAGAAGAATGCCTTTGAATATATCTTCTTTTTTTAAAAAAAAATATTAAGTGATTTTCTTCTTCTTAGTAGTATTAATTATTTTTGGCAAGTATATAATTTTCTCAAGAACATCGCGTTGCCTCCAAAATAGGTCTTGCAATGCGCGGGGTTCAAATATATATAATCAAGCTCTAATATAAATAACAAATATCAAGTGAAAGACCAATAAAAATAGAAATTGGGCTAGTTTTGGAGGTGCTAGGGGTAGGAGTGGCTAGGTGGGGTGTTGGGAATGGAGGGAGATAATCAACATGGAAATTAAAGTCATTTAAGGAACGTGTTTTTTTTCTCATTAGGAAGTTACTCCCCGGTTTCAAAAAAATTGAATTGTTTAGATATTTTTCATATTTCAAATTAACTTAATTGTTCAATCTTCAAAATTACTTTAAAAATATTCTTTCATTTTTACCCTTCATTTGGATTTTCTATGTGATGAGTTCAAGAAACTTTAATTGCTTTGAAAATTAATTATTCTAAAGATTAATTTGATAATAATCAGTAAAGGAAAAAATGGAAAGTAATGTCTAATTTATGTCCTAATCTTGTTTTCTTAAAGAGTGTGAAACACCCCCAATAATTCAATTATTTTGAAATGGAGAGAGTATTATTTTAATTTCTAAGAAACTTACTTTTTCTGGTGAAAATATTTCGACTCACTAAATATAAAAAAGTTGAAAAAAAATAATCTGAAAAATTGTTTTCCTAATTGTTAAACCAACTAACAACAGCCTCTCCTAATTGTTTACAAGTTTTAGTGATGTACTACAGCTTCAAGTTTATATGGTTGTTTTTGACAACTCATAGAGTAGATCATTGTCTTTTTACATGAGATTGGCTACATGCTAAATAGACTTATTTGTTTCTATTCTAACAAATGGTCGATAAAAAAACAAATTTGATGGACATAGATAGTGACCCTAACTAGATAGTAGCGCAATAAAAAAATAAATTATGAACGATATTTAATAAAATACAAAAAAATATATTTGGGGGTTGAATATGTAATTCTCTTATATCAAGGAGTTCTAAAAGGAAATTATATAAGTATAATTTTTGACGAATTGAATTCCTACATGAATAAGATAGATGATTTTTATTTTTTTGCAACAAAACTCTTTAGGTGACGACATGGAAAATATGCACTTATATGCCATTCTACCGTGCATAAAAAAACATTAGGTAACTTACCATAATGGATATTGAAAATAATAATTCAAAGTTAGACTAGGAATTCTAGTTTATTTAGGATTTATTATTTGGTAATTTGTTTTCATATTGGAATACGTTTTCTAATCCTACCTTAATTTGGTTTATTAGTATTATAAATAGGCATGCTTTGTCACCTAGTTTCTTATAGTGAAATTAGAGTTTTTGAGTTTATAAACAAAATATTTTCCTTCAAATTGAATTATGGGATCATTGGTTGATAGTGTTGCCGTGCATAATTTGAACAAGAAGATTGTGATGTGTGACAATGGTTATGTTCTTGAAGACGTTCCTCATTTGTCTGATTATTTTCCTAGTCTTCGTACGTATCCTAATCCATTGAAGAACAGTCCTTCCTATTCAGTCGTCAATCAGTATTTTGTTGATGAAGATGATACAGTTGCTCAAAATATTGTTGTCCGCAAGAATAGTCCAAGAGGGATACATTTTCGTCGAGCTGGTCCTTCCCAAAACGTTTATTTTAAGCCGGATGATGTTAATGCATGTATTGTAACATGTGGAGGTTTATGTCCTGGTCTTAACACAGTTATCAGGGAAATAGTATGTGCCTTATACTCTATGTATGGTGTAACAAGAGTGATGGGGATAGATGGAGGATATCGAGGTTTCTATTCCAAAAACACGATTCCTTTGACACCTAAGGTTGTGAATGATATCCATAAACGTGGTGGAACTATTCTTGGGTCATCTCGAGGAGGTCATGTTACGAAGAAAATAGTTGATAGCATTCAGGACCGGGGTATCAATCAGGTTTATATAATTGGAGGAGATGGAACACAGAAAGGAGCATCGATGTTATTTGAGGAAATTACAAGGCGTGGTTTGAATGTTGTAGTTGTTGGAATCCCCAAGACAATCGATAATGATATACCAGTTATTGACAAGTCTTTTGGTTTTGATTCCGCAGTTGAGGAAGCCCAACGTGCTATTAGTGCTGCTCATGTTGAAGCTACGAGTTTTGAGAATGGAATTGGGGTTGTGAAGTTAATGGGACGGGATAGTGGTTTCATAGCGATGTATGCTAGTCTTGCTAGTGGAGATGTTGATTGTTGTTTGATTCCAGAATCTGATTACTATCTTGAAGGACGTGGTGGAGTGTTTGAGTATATAGAACAAAGGCTGAAAGAGAATGGACACATGGTAATAGTTGTAGCTGAAGGTGCTGGACAAGATGATGAGCAAGTTGATGTTGGTTTATGGATATCGAAAAGGATAAAGGAGCATTTTTCGAAAGAAAAGAAGATGATGATCAATCTTAAATATATAGATCCGACATACATGATTCGGGCTATTGCAAGTAATGCATCTGACAATGTGTATTGCACTCTTCTTGCTCAAAGCGCGGTACATGGAGCAATGGCTGGGTACACAGGCTTTACGGTTGGTCCTGTCAACAACACACATGCTTACATACCCTTTGATAGGATCACTGAGAAACAAAACAAGGTTGACATTAAGGACATGATGTGGGCGCAACTTCTATCTTCAACCAATCAACCTAGCTTCTTGTCAACAACGAGATCAATCGATATAATTGAAGCAAACAAGGACGAAGAACCACCTACTCAATTATCAGACGAAGAAACAAATCCTTGCTAATTAGTAACTTTTTGAACATTATACATATATATATGGTCCCTTGTAACGGTAGTTTGACATTTTGTGAGAGAATCCTACACTTGTGTAATCTCAATAAATTGTACTTAGTTTTCAATAAAATCGTTTTACTGAACGAAACCAATAATCCAACATTTTCGTTCATTATATTTCAGATTTGTCTAGTACATTGCATTTTAACTTGCAGCCATTTTGTTGGAATGTATTCGTCGTCCACTAACAGTCAACGGACTTGGTCCCTTGACACAGTAAGAACAATAATGCAAGTACAAACAGTAGAGAAAACAATGCAAGCAATTAACGTGGAAACCCCCTACCTCAAGGGCGGTGAAAACCACACCTGTCCTCACAGGCTTTTCAACCCAACTCCATTTCTCTCAAACGGAGCAACAATTCATATTACAACTGCTTGCAACCTAGGAATTTACCTCTAAATCCCTTCCCCCTCAATGTAGCAACTCTACTACAAAGAGAACAACTAAGCAATAACACTATTGCCCACTAAGCTACCCAACACCTGATAACTTAGATTTTGACTAAGCAACACACAAGGTTGCCCACTAAACCACCTAACTAGATGACTTAGAATTTGATTAAGCAGCAACACTGCTGTCCACTAAATCAGTTAATCACAATTGACTTAGACTTTAGGATGAACTGAACAAAATATCTATTTCCTTTATTACTTAGGAATAGATTTACAACTTAAGCACGGAAGTAAAAACCTAAGACAACTAAGACGCAAGCAGCTCTATCAGGTCCCTATTGCTCTTGAGGAGAATACTTCTTGAAAGGAGTGGTTTTGCTTGAGTTCTTGAGAATTTAAGGAATACAAAATCTAAGGTTGTGTCTATAGAGGATGACCTTATGAAGGATAGACACAACCTTCGAGGCCATGCTATTGGCCGAGGATTCTGTCACACTTGGAGACTGTGCACCAACCTCACCAAACTTTTGTACTTTTTCCAGCTTGTCATTTGTGTACATATCGACACAAGGATCAGCTCCCTTTACAAGGTCCCTTGGTTTGTCAAATCATCAGAACTGCAAATAACACATTTGCCTCATTTTTTTAAAAATACCTTGCAGCTAGGCTATTTGTGTATACTAGTGAAGCTTAATGCAAAAAATTTGAATAGTCTGTGTCAAGGATTCCAATATCACCTGACATTTTTGCAAAGTTCATTAAATTGGTCTATATCCTGTTAACAAAACAAATCGGTAGCTGATCTACCGAAAACAAAGGCAAAATAGAAACTATTTCTCACATGTTTCATAAATTTTCGAAACCCCTTGTCACTGTCTCGGCCATCTAAATTCTGCCTGAAGAATGGAGATTTCAGGCGAATCAAACAAAGAGATCTGATCAAACGTTCCTATGTGGCTTAAAGCCAAATATAATGGTTCAATAATAGAACTGAAAGCCTCAATCACAAATGCTAAAAATTAGTTGAAGTAAACAAATAATGCAGAGCTCCTCCTTTCCAAGAAAAGAAAAAAAAATAAAAATCGGAATCTTTACACAATCATAGACCTCGATGCTATTGACGAAGCAAGGTAGCAAAACGTACACTATATATCATAAAGTTTCACGATTGCGCCAAGTCTTTATCAAAAACTCAATACAAGGTAACATCTCTTGTATCCTAAGATGGAAAACTACTTGCAGTCTAGTCATGAAAAGCTCACTACTAGTAGATAATCATACAATTCGTGGAGGATCTTGGGCAACCTAACAATTTCTCAGCCATTTGAGATAAACTTGTGGATACACAGTTGATTGAACATATCTCACACTTTATGCTCTTTGATATCACGAACTTCTCCAAAACTGTTGCATTCTTTAACAGACATTCTGAAAGTTTCAAAAGCTTGTCAATGCCCTGTTTGAAATGATCCTTAAAGCACACTCCGGAGGAGCTGATAATCTTAACATTCTTCAGGTTGGGGAACCCAAAGCTTGAAATCCAACTTTGCAAATCAATATCATCTCCTTTGGCCAAATATGCCAATTCAAAGTGACAGTGGGAATCTTCGAGCTGGAGACAGAGAACACAATTAGGACCAAATGCAGGTTACCCTAATGGACGTTGCACAAAAGTGACAAAAATGATTTCACAGTAGAAGTGTTTAGTACAGAAAGATTCAGAACCAACAAATCTAAATGGTACTTGTAAAAAGATTATGATGTTGTTCATATCTTAAAGATTCATGGCGTATGTAACCCAAGCAAAGAGTGATGGTACTAAACCCTTTTCGTTTCAGAGCTCATTTGCCGTAAAGAAACCAACAACATCAATCTATTAACGTGAAGCTTTGCATTGAAAAAAGCAAACTTCTTACTGATATTTAAAGATATTAAAATTCTCCTTCAGAAACATTTTCAGGGGGGGTGGTTAAACTTCATAAAATGAATGGATGTAAAAAGAAGAGAGGAAGTTACATGATCTGTTGATATATCTTTGTCGAGTGCCACCGTTGATATATCTATGTTGAGTGTCTCTACATGAGGTGATGCTCGCAGAAGGCCAGCAACTCCATACAAACTAAACTTCTCCTCATGCAACTCTAGAGTCAGATATTTGCATTTCAATTCTGGAAGCGGAATCCCTTGGAACTGCAACATACACAGAACCTGGTGCAACAATTCCAATTAAACTAATAATATAAAGAATGGAGAAAACAATAACAACAAAAAGGAAGTACTCCACAGCAAGAAAAGTTATGTGACAAATCAAATCATCTAAACACTTTAAGCAACATCGACGCACAAGAATCCTGGTTTTCAGATATTTCTTTTGCCAATATGACAAGAAATATCAAACATCAGAAAGTTGACTAAAAAGCACAAAAAGGCCACAAGTTTCTGCAAATAATCCAGTAATTTGAACAAACAGACCTCTGTGATAGAAACAACTGTCTGCTAATAACAAACAGAGAACGGGACTCTGAGATAGAAACAAACCTCTGCGAACAAAGCTCCAATTGTTAACTCGTTTGCATTACGGAACGCTAGAAGATAAGTGTGGATGAGGGTCCCGAGGAAATGATGATAGTAACTACAACTGTCTTCATAAGGATCAAATTCCTGACAATGATCATCTAGGATGTCTTTGATACACATAACGTTGAAGGTAAGCTTAGCAGTAACAACGGAGGACACATCAAAAAGTATACACCTGAGATCATAAAGATCTCCTGAAATTTCCAAATGCTGAAGATATGGGGCATATATTTCCAAAATACGACGATAAAATTGAAGACCTACTTTCCAATGACCTTTCAGCTTCAATGCCTTTAATTTTGAAGACGAAATTTCCATGCGACAAGGACATCATATAATTCCATAGTTTCCAATGCAGGACATCCTGACAATAAGTTTGCGATTTTGTCATTGTCTAAAAACAAATTCCCTAACTTTATGCTCGTTAGAGACTTCCAGGCTATGACCACATTAACATCAAACTTAATTCGACCCAAAACTAATGATATCAACGACGAACATGCACAGAAAGATTGAGTCAATGTGCATTCGCCCGGCATTAAATCAGTGGACCAGAGTACAACATGTTCCACTTTTCCTTTAACAGCAAAACTAAGCCATTGGCTGATTTGAGATTGGTAGTCGTACACAAACTCGTTCGTGTAGTCGAATTCAATTTTTTTAATTTTGGGCGAATCGGAATGAGCTAATACATAATCAACAAAGGGTACGAAATTTTCTCCTTAATTGCTACAACTAAAACCGAAGTTATCAATTGAAGTCCAGAGATACTGCCACCTTTTCGAGAGAATAGAAGTTGTGAAGGCATCCTTTGTTGGCAAAAGAGAGAGAATCTGAATAAGAAGAGTCTGGCAAATCACTGATTCGGTCGACGGTTTCTTCGACTCCGGCGACACTCTTCTTTTGTAAATCATTGACTCGGTCGACGGTTTCTTCAACTCCGACGACACTCTTCTTTTGTTTCTTTGACGCCGGGCAATTACTGCGGGAATCCATTGTTTTGCTCTGAGTTATGGCTCAAAATTGAGAAGAACGGTTACTAAACCTATTTAAGCCTGTAGACCTGATTAGTTTGCATTTAAACCTAAGTCCAATATATAGTAGTTTTTTTTTAGAGTATCTTTTAATAGTCTGAATACATCTGATCGAATCAGATCTATGAAAGAGTTCTATTCAGACTTTGAAACTCGAGCTTTTATTTCTCTCTCAAACTCGGGCTTTAATTTCTTTTTTTGAGAGCAACTTCCTTCTTACTCATCTTTTTCAACTATCAATCAATCAATTTAATATTTTGTATTCTCCATTTTCAATGCTAGTTTTTACTTTTGAAAATAGAGTTTAAGAGGATCAACAAGATGTCCACAACTTTAGTCAAATAAAGTAAAGAAAAGAAGAGCACTCAAAGTAGATATTTTACCATAGGCACTTAAATATGCTTTGAGAAAAGATTAATCTTAATGAAAATAAATGAGGTCTAAGTCCGGATATTTGCCAAAGTTTCAAATAAGTTAAAATTAGCTATATGAGTACTCACTCACCGTATTTCTCCATTGAATACAACCACAGACAGTCAAACGATCAAAGAAACGAGTCTTAAACTTACATTCGTCTAACCCACGAGGCTCATACCACCCCACCCCGCTTATGATTTTCAAAAAAATTGCTTCAACCCGCACCACACACAAAAGGACAGACCAGCCCTGCCTCGTTATCATTCCTAGGTCCCCTGTGAAGGTTGCCTTCAAATCAAAGAAAATAAGACAGAATAAGCTGATAAGAAAACAGAGGGAAAATGAAGTAAACATCATCTACAGCTGACATCTCTTCTTGGATAGATAACATTGAAATAATGTTGCAGGAGAGTTCCTCAAGCCAGAGTTTGATGAAGTTAAAAAGACAAAATACCAACTTATGCCTGAGTAAATAAACATGTCTTGTAGGTTTGCCGATCTCGACAGTTACAAGAAAACAACAGTTTTGCAAGAAAATTACAAACACATATATATGCAACGACTAGAATGCCACAAGTTAATAATTTACATCTGCAGTAAATCAAAAGCTACAATATACAGTGACATTTCTAGTATGCCAAAACAAAACTTCTACTCTAGTCAATCCAAAGCAGACTCTTGGTAAATAATCAAAAGCTTCTTAGATGATCTTGGGCTGTCTAACAATTTCTTAGTCAATCCTGATAAATATTGGGACACACAGCTCTCTGAGCATTCCCTGCAGATTCTCCTCTTTGATACAATGACAAACTTCTTCAAAGCCGTTGCATTCTTTAGTAGAAATACTGAAAGTTCGAAAAGCTTATCATTGCCCCCTCCAAACCACTTTTTTCTACATTCATATATGCAGGCATCAAACGTAACATTCTTGAGATTGGGAAACACAGCGTTTGAAATCCAACTCTGCAAGATTATATGACGTCCTTTGTCCAAATAACGTAGCTCAAGTTGGCAGCGGAAATCATTAAACTGTAGTAGATAATATAATCAGAATCAAATAGAGATCCACAACAGAAATGGGAATATACCATGTAACACAAAAAGGAAGTGCATTTGCAATAGTCTAATATAGAATAATTTTCAGAATCCACAAACCTTGAACAGTTCTCAGCAATTGATTACAATATCTTATCCCTACCAGATATGCTCAAGCAGTAGATGAAAAGTAAAACAAGGCTTAGTTTGTCACCATTGCTTTCTAAGTACAGTTACCAGATAGAAAGCAACTACAGTGACAAAAAAAATTCTTAGTGTTAATTAAATTAATATTTCCATCCTCCTTAAGAAAATATTTGAACTGGTGTGAACTGGTGAGGTTGGGGCTGGGGAGTTCTTAAAACTTAAAAAATCAAAGATTTAAAAGCAAAGCATAAATTGCGAGAAATTACAGCTCTAGCTCTCAAGGGTATGTTGAGTGTCTCCAAAAGAGGCGAGTTCTGCAAAAGGCTAGCTGCTCCATACAAATTATTCTTTGTCACGTACATCTCTAAAGTTAGACACTTGCATCTCAATTTTGGTAGCAACACACCTTCGAGTCGCAACATGAACACGACCTGGTGAAATAATTTCAAAGAAATTAGTAAAGGATAGAGAAAAAATTGCTGGGAAAGAAAAAATAATCCACAAAAAGAATAGTGCTATGACAAATTTATGTACTTTATAATTGTTAATCTAACCATCTAACCACTTTAATGAATAGCAATGCAGAAAATCTAGTTTCTAAACATATCCAAACTTCAAAGAGTAGATAGGAAGACCACAAAAGGCGAAGAGAAAGATCATTTTATATGGATAAAAAATTCAGTTAGTCGATCAAAATATATTCTTACTAAAATTTTCGTGTATACAGAAGTTCATAATTTTATTAGATTCTGAAGGCTCTTCTCTTTCACAAGTTTACATTCCGCAATTTTCACTTGAACTTAAATAGAGAATAAGCGTCTTTTGACATGAAAACAAACCTCTGCAAACCAGCGTCCAATTGTTAGCTCAGTTGCATAACTTAGTTTTTGAAGATAGTCCAGAACGAGATTTCTAAAACCTTGATGATAATCACTACAACCATCTTCGTCAGCAAACCCCTCGATCTCAGTTATACATGTAATGTTAAAAGTAAGTGTAGCAGTAACCAAAGAGGAGACATTTACTAGCTTACACTTGAGATAATCAAGGTCTCCTGAAATTTCCAAATGCTGAAGGTACGGGGCAATAATTTCCAAAGGTTCATCAGCTCTGCCATAAAACCACCAGTAGCTTCCTAATGATAGTCTCTTTAAATTCGAAGAAGTGATTTCTAGACGGCGAAAACCTTCAAATAAAGACAACTCCATACTTTCCAAAGCAGGACACCCTGATAAAATCTTCGCGAGATCGTCATTATCTATAAAAACATAGTTCAACTTTAGGCTCTTCAACGACTTCCACTGTATAACCGATTCTTTATCAATCGCACAACAGCTCCAATCCAATGTAATCAATGAGGAACAAGTACAGATAGATATAGGCAATTCGAAAGTGAAATTGTCATCACATAAACACAATACAACATCTTCCACTTTTCTTTCCACAGCAAAATTCATCCATCGGCTGATACACAAATCAAAGTTCCACTCAGAGTTATAAGGTAAAATGAGTTGGAATTTTTTGATTTTGGAACAAGTGCAATGAGATAAAACATGATCCACTAGAAATACGAAATTTTCTACATTGTTGTAGTAGCTACAACCATCGAAATGGAAATTATCAATTGAATTACAGAGATAACGCCACCTTTTTGAGAGAACACATGATGCGACGGCATCTTTCGTCGGCAGAAGAGAGAGAATTTGTATGAGAACTGCGTCCGGCAACTTACTGATACGATCTAGGGTTTTTTCAACTTCACGGGCTCCGTTCGTCGACATTGGATCTCTCACAGTAGAGCCGCCATTTTTGCTGGAATGGCGCGAATCCGTAATTTTAAGAGGGGAAGGGTTTTTGGCAATTCCCAAAAAATTGGGGCCAAATCTTTTTTTATTTTGGTTTATCTGATCCGACTTTAGTTTTTAGGTGTAAATTTTTATTTTAAAAATGACTACGTTTTAATATTTTTTCTGTCCCAATTTATGTGACACATTATTTCGAGATTCAAACAAGTTTATCTTTGACCATAAATTTTTCATATATCTAATTATCAATTATTGAAACTTATAGTACTTTTAATGTAATTTACAAATATATAAATATCATTTAAAAAATTTAAAGATAAGCAAATTCTCGATCAAACGTAAACTATTTGACTCTCAAAAAGCAAAATCTGTCACTAAATTAGGAAAGAGGGAAAGTACATGTTTTAAATAAATAGGAAAGTAATCAATGAACACTATTTTTGACATTTTTGCTCATCTTTTATGTCGGTCTTCAATTTATTCCTTTTTAATTAAAAAAAAATACCTCAGAGTATAAGTTCATATTTGTATATCATAATATCTATAAGTTATGCCCCAACATAATTTCAATCTCTAAGGAACTTCTATTATCGCTGGGCAAAAATTAAAGACCAACGACATAAGAGATGAAAACACGAAAGGTATAAATATGAGCGTAATGCAACACTAGGAAAATAAGGATCGTATGTCCAACAGTGGCGTAGCCACATGGTGGGAAGGGTGTCCAATTGGACACCCTTCGTCGGAAAAAAATACCATATATATAAGTAAAATAATATACGAAATGATTAAATAACATATTTTGGACACCCTTAATATAACAAACTACTATTTATGAACACCATTTGTAAAATTTCTAGCTCCGCCATTGATGTCCAACACAAAAATTGTTCTGCAAGACACAAGTTACTATCATTAGGATCACATCATCCACCATCAACGTACAATTCTAAGGTATAATAACATTTGGTGTTGGTCTAATATACCACAAATATAATAAATTATAGTTCAAATAAAATGACAAAAAATGAACAAATAATTATTTAGGTTGAGGCATGGATATCTCGTTTTCTTTAAGAAGATTCATGTTGACTGCGACATAATCCACACCGAATCACTCTTGACTTGTCTCCTCTAGGATACAACAGCCCAACAATGTGTACAACTCAAGCAACTCCTGAACATATTAGATATCGATAATCCTTTCTTCACCTCATATCTCATCTAAATAAACTTTGTTGTGTACCACGAGATGTGTTGTAAGCCCTCCACAATCTTTGTTATCCATCAAGAGACTAAAACATCAACAAGCTCAGAGTTTGTTGACTTCCAAGAGCTATTAAGCAAAACAGCAAAGAGACACTAGCAGTAACTTCACACAAATGTCATCATCCTAAAGTTTCTCTCACAAGAAAATGAATGACAGCATAAATATGGTACAGTCAATCTCTCAGACAATGTTGCTCGGATTATCTAGGTGGCCATTATTTTGGGGGTTATCTCCTCCAAGTATGCTAGATAATTATGGACTTTTGACATCTTTAACCTCCCTAATGACTTACCTGCAATGGCTTACATATCATATCCCCGGGAATTGATGTTATCGAGCAATCGTATTATGAGCATAACCTCAAGCAATTATATGTAATTGAACAGTCTAATTATGAGCATAACCTCAAGTAAAAGCATTAAACAACACTGTAAGCCTCATATACAACAGCTACAGATTATTTGCTTAGTGGAACCACTTTTTTCCAAGTAAAACAAACAGAGAGATAACCATGTCCGTATCATAGAATCTTGCGACATTCAAAACACATATGCAATGTCTAGAGTGCAACAATCATAGGATTCTAACAAACCAAATAGCTGCACATCATAACATTTGGAATACCACAAGTTCAAAATTGTATTTGCATTAAATTAAAAGCTAAAATATGAGGTAAACATTTCTAGTATGCCGAAACAACACAACTTCCAGTATGGTCATACTAAGCTAACTCTTGGTACATAATCACAAAATTTGTTGATAATCTTGGACTGTCTAACAATTTCTTAGCCAACTGTGATAAATGCCGGGACACACAGTTCTCTGAACAAGTGGAGCATTTTCTTCTCTTTGCTACGATAACAAGTTTCTGCAAAGCCACCGCATTCTTTAGTAGAAAGTTAGAAAGTTCAAAAAGCTTACAAAAGCCTTCTTCAGACCACCTTTTCAAACATCTTGTTCCACAGCCGACAATCTTAACATTCTTGAGATTGGGAAACACAGTGCTTGGAATCCAACTCGGCAAATTGATGTTGTCTACTTCGGCGAAATAGCTTTGCTCAAGCTGGCAGGGGGGATCGCATTACTGGAAAAAACAATAAAATCAGGATCCAAGGCAGGTCTACAGTCATATGGAAATAGTCCATAGAAGACTTAAATGATCTCAAAGTAGAACACTCTCAAAACACATAAATGCCGAGTAGTTCTCAGCAAATGATCATAATAGCAAATACCTATCAGAAACACACGTACAGTACATAAACTCTTTTTAAGAATCAAAAAGATTTGTGCCAAAATAACAGATGCTAAGAAGAACAAAAGTCCTGCGCAAAAAGAGGTTTAATTGTCAATGATCATTTTCTTTCTTGAGCCCGTTTACTGAATAGAAAGCAACAACCTTGACCATTTAGTTCTAAAATGACGAAATATTTTTAATGATATTATATTACCATTCTCCTTAAGAAATTCCTTTGGAGGGAATTAAGGGGGTTTAGAACTTCGAATGAATGTAAAAAGAAGAGCATAAATAGAAAAAAATTGTGACCTCATATGTGCAGGGGCGGACCCACATTGATTCAGGGGTTCACCTCGGCAAAAAATTACACTGTATATATAAGGTAATTTTCTGTATTTACGTGGATATATATATTTTGAACCCCCTCAATGACGAGGGAAAGAGATAATCCAGCGGCATTTTCCCTAAAAATTAAGTCTCATGGCAAGGGTTCGAATCCCTGCATTAGCGTTTTATTTTTTTCTTTTTCAGTTTCAATTTTTTTAAGGTTTCAGCTCCGTTTTCACGTTTTTTTTTAGTTTTTTATTTTATAAAACATGCTAAAAGTGTGGTTTTAAACCCAAAAAAATTCAAGGGTCCGCCTCTAAAACAAAATACTAGTACTTTCTTAAAATTTTGTTTTGTTGGCTTACATATACACCTTTATACTTTTATTTTTCGAACCCCTGAATGAAAATCCTGAGTCCGCCACTGCATATGTAATGTTTATGTTGAGTGACTCCAAAAGAGGCGAGGTTTGCAAAAGACTGGCTATTCCATACAGATTATACTCTGATACACGCAACTCTAGAGTTAGACATTTGCATCGCAATTCTGGAAGCATCACTCCTTCAAGTTTCATCATGAACACGACCTGGTGAAATAATCTCAAAGAAATTAGTGAAGCGTAGAGAAAGAACCACCTAGAAAGAAAGAGTAGTCCACAACAAAAAGATAGTGCTATGACAAATCTAACCATCCAAACACTCAAGAGCAAAAACTTAGTTTCTAAAATAATCTATTCCCTCCGTTTCAATTTGTTTGTCCAGTTTTGACTTGGCACGAGTGAATAAGACTTTTGAATTTTGTGGTCCTAAACTAAAAATACGTAAAATGTACCAAAATATTCTTTAATCTTATGGTCTTAAACATGTCACATGGAAAATTAGAATTAAAAAGTTGTCAAAAACGAAAGAGACATGCTTTTTAATCTTATGGTCTTAAACATGTCACATGAGAAATTAGAATTAAAAAGTTGTCAAAAACGAAAAAGACATTCTTTTTTAACAGACTAAAAAGAGAAGTAAGATAAACAAATTGAGAAAATAAACATGATGATGATAAAAGTAACAAAAGGTGAGGACAAGATAATTCTATATACATTATAAATTTCCTTCCAATTATCAACCAAAAGAAAACACTGAAGTTCTCATGTTTGCAAAAATCTATAATTGTATGATATCTAAAGACTCCACTTTCTTAGGCTTACATCCAGCAATTCTTTGCTAAAAATCAAATAGAGAAGACGTGAATTGAAACAAACCTCTGCAAACCAACATCCAATTATTAGCTCAGTTGCGTCACTCAACTTTTGAAGATAGTCTAGAATAAGGTTTCTGATAACTTGGTGATAATCACGACAACTGTCTTCCTTAATATCCTCTTTGTTCCAGTAGTCAGTGATACAACAAATGCTAAAAGCGAGTCTGGCAATAACCAAAGAGGAGATATTTACTAGCATACACTTGAAATCTCCAAGTTCTCCTGAAATATCCAAATGCTTAAGATGTGGGGCAAAAATTTCTAAAGAATCATATTCTCCATTCAGAGGCTCTGAAGGGTATGTCAACGTTAGTCTCTTTAAATTAGAAGAAGTAATTTCTATACGACGACAAACCTTGCAAAACGACAGCTCCAAAGTTTCCAAAGCAGGACAACTTTGACAGTAATATCACAATTTCATCAGCTTCTAACTCTACTGAGTCCAAAGTTAGGTTCTTTAGAGAGTTCCAAGCTATGTTCAATCCTTTATCAAACACCCAATGGCTCAAATACAATGTAATCAATGACGAACACGTGTACATAGTTAAAGGCAATTCATAAGCGAGTTCGTCAGCACTTGGATAAAAATATAAGTGCGCATCTAACGCAACATCTTCTACTTTGTTTTCCACAGCAAAATTGAGCCATTGGCTGATTTCCGAATGAAATTTCCAGTCTCTATGATGAAAATCAAGTTGGAATTTTTTGATTTTGGAACAAGTTGAATGAGTTAAAACGTTGTCCACAAAGGATGTGAAGTTTTCGAGTTTGTTGTAATTTCTATTACTGAAAAGGAAAGTATGAATTGAAGTCCAGAGATAACGCCACCTCTTTGAGAGAACACATGATTTGACGGCCTCTTCGGTCGGCAAAAGAGAGAGAATTTGCACCAGGAGAACGTCCGGCAACTCACTGATATGACCTAGGGTTTCGACTCCAGCTCCGGGGACTCTGTTTTTTTGTTTCTTCGACATTGAATCTCTCAAATTGCTGAAATGGAGTGAAGCTAGGAGAAAGGGTTTTGGGTAGAGCAGTCAATATGTATTAGGCTCGTTGGTTGGTCTATCTAACTCGTGATTTGATAGAGTTGGATTATAATTTTTGGAGTCCATAAATAAATATTAATTAAAAAATAAAACTAAAATAGAGTATTAAAAATAACAAGAATCTAAACTCAATATCTGTTTAAAGTTTAAAATATTAGTACAATTTAAATAAAAATTATGTTTATAAAATATTTATTATATAAAATAAAAATTCTCTAAAACTTTTAGATAATCACTACATAGGTCATAGTATATGGAATATTGTCATAGTTTTTATATTTTATTATGATCACTGAAAAACAATTAGGTTAATATTATTATTTAGCTATATATGTTTTTACTTGAAATCAAACTTAATAAATATTATAAAGATAATTTTATTTGTGTATTTGATTAACAAATAGTAACACTAACACCATATAATATTGTCTTGTCGATATTTATGATAGTATTTTTAAATTATAATTTAATTTAAAAAATTATAAAAATATATTTTTAAGAAAAAAGGGTTGGGCTGGAAAAGTCCGTAGCCCGCATACTTGTGAGCTGGGTCGACCATTTTTTGGCTCATACAAAAATGGACTAGTCCGGCCTGGCCTGTTAAATTTTAAAGCTTGTATACGATGGCCCGAATGAAGTGGGTCAGCCCCGACATCTCTAGTTTTGGGAATTTCGAATGATTAAAGTAAGAATTAGAAATTTCAAAATCTAATCCATTGGGACAAATATGTGGTTGAAGCTACAAAATAAAAGTAATACTTATAAAAAAATTATTGAGGTATTTCAAAAAATGACTATCGTTTGAGTTTTTTATTAATTAGTAATAATTTAGGTTGTGAATATAGGTTGTATAGACGAATGTTGTTCGCCGTATACAAACATAAGCAACAACAAATACATGGTCTTTATTTATTCGCGCTCTAATTTAATTTGTATTTATTTGCTCGTGTATCATTTGTATTCATTTGTTCTAATTTCACTTATATTTATTCACTTTTATTTTACTTGTATTCATACGTGCATTTAGACTATATTAACCAATACAATATGAGTGTATACAAAGTACAAAAGATACCATGGACTACTCATTTTCTCTAAATTCACTTGTACTCATTCGTTTTAATATGATACAACAGAGATAAAGGGGCAAAGATATAGAAATACAGGGGGGGAATTGGGAAAGGCCGATAGGGGTAAAAGAGATAAGAGACGGAAGAGTAGCGATCGAGCTAGGGAGAGAGAGGGGAGAGTAGCGATCGAGATAGGGAGAGAAATAGGAGAGTTCAAAAGCTTTGTTATGGGCAGCCTATGTACTGTCATTGTCCAATATTATCTACTGATTGGATGTTTGGCTCAAATATGCACAATTCATGTTGGCTGCAAATTCAATTTACTTAGGCTCCAAGATTATCAAACTAATATATACTCCCTCAGTTCTATATTAAAATAGTTGTTTCATATTAGTTGTTCACCTTACTAAATCAAGAAAATATTAATTAATTTTTTTCATATATATTATCCTTATTTAGAAGTGAGAGTTGGAAAGGACCAACACTGCATTAATACTCTTGTACAACATGCCTACAATTTTGTACATTAACTTTTGACTGCATTAATTAGTTGTACAACGTGCAAAAAGAATTGTACATTAATAGAAGGACTAACACCAAGGACTAACATTGCAATTATTATTATTACTCATTACCTAGAAGGACTAACATTGTAATTATTATTATTACTCATTACTCCTTATTAGAATTATTATTATTATTACTCATTTGGCTCCTTATTAGAGTTGACACTTTAAAGCACGAACACGGCACTACCATGTTGTACACAAAGCATTTCAAATTGTACT
>JAJOOH010001534.1:0-26466 GCA_029582605.1 Solanum gracilifrons
TTTTTTCGTTTTTTTTTTTTTTGCTTTATTAGCTGGAGATATAGATTTTAGCATATGGGTATTTTGAATGAGAGATTTATATGTAGAAAAAATGGTTCTTTGGGGGAATTTGAGTTTTTAATTTTGCTTTATTAGCTGGAGATATAGTTTTAAGCATATGGGTATTTCTTAGTAGAGATTTATATTCATTGAGTTTGTACCTTATGTTCATTGAGTAGTACCTTGCAAACAACAACAACATACTCAGTGTAATCACACGAGTGGAGTCTGGGGAGGTAGGATGTACACAAACCTTACATCTACCTTTGTGGGGTAGAGATGTTGTTTCTGATAGACACTTGATAGACACTCAACTGAGTTGTACCTTGCATATGTAAAAAATCCTTAACTTGAGCGATTTACTATGGTGTGATTTTTCATATTATTTAGATGACAATATGCATTACTGTACCTCGATCTGAAACTAGTTGAGGAAATCTATATCAATCCTTCAAATTGGGCCAAGGTTATCTGGTACATGTTGGTGGTGGGAGGTGGTAGGTGTCTCGTGGAATTAGTGGTGGTGTGCGAAAGTTGTCCTGGACACCACGGTTATCAAAAAATTCTAAGAACAGCCACTTAGATGGCAATCTGAATTTTTTTTAAGGAAAAATTAAGTTTGTTCAACGGATGAGAATAAACTTTACAAGTTCTTTTTATGCTTCAATAGTGTTCAGTTCTGAAGACTTTATGATGTAGTTGTTTTTTTATAAGTGGTATTACAACCTGATTCTTGATTATCTAATACTGAGTAGCTACTCTTTTTTGCTGACTAGTTCTGTTTGTGCTTGTACTAGGTGAGAGAGATGTCGAGAAAGGACTGATTACTCCAACCCCAAGCCATAACCCTCTAGCTGAGCCATCACCAACCCCATCTCCATCTTCCGCAACAGCACCAGCTCTGGTGCTTTCCAATTCTGGCAAGAGAATGGACCAAGCAGGGAAAAAGAAATATGTAAAACAGGTTACGGGAAGGCACAATGACACTGAGCTACATTTAGCAGCTCAGAAAGGTGATCTAGCAGCAGTGAAGCAGATACTTAATGACATTGATACTCAAATGGTCGGGACGCTGAGTGGCGATGACTTTAATCAAGAGGTCGCAGAGATCAGAGCATCTGTAGTGAATGAAGTGAACGAATTAGGAGAGACAGCACTTTTTACAGCAGCAGCGAAGGGATATCTTGAGGTGTTGAAAGAATTATTAAAGTACTGCAACAAGGATACTCTTACTAAGAAGAATCGGTCAGGATTTGATCCTTTGCATATAGCTGCAAGTCAAGGACACCATGGTGAGGATCTTAGATTTCTTGATCATTCAACTTATTTATCCTTTTGCAGTTCAGCTTAAACTAAGCCTGTTAACTTTTCTGATATGGAAAGATGAAGGATCGAGTTTAACAAGATGCTGGAAGATTGAAAAATTGCAAACCAAGTTTTATGTCTCCCCCATAATCTTATTAAGATTTGACAATGTACTTGCTTTACTTTACATTGAAAAGGGAAAGTATGCCTTGAAGTTGCAATCTTAAAAACCGGTCGTAGCTTTCGTAATACATAAATAAACACTCAAACTTGGCTTTGACCGGAAAGTAAGCGCTCCAACTTTGAGAGTGCACATCTAGACACCTCAACTTGGTGTTACTTTACATTGAAGGTGTCTAAATGATCATTTGGTTAGTTGGAGTGTACTACTGACACATTGGAGACGAGTTGAGGTATCTAGGTGTGCATACTCAAAGTTAGAGTGCTAAGTGCTTAGTTGTCGGTTGAGACCAACTTTAAGTGTCTGTTTATGTATTATGTCTAAACTAAATTCTGATTTGAACCCAAACACCCCCCTACCCAATCCCTTACTTGTCAAAAGAGGGTATTATCCTTGAAGAGATCTTGTTTTAGAATGTCATGCATTCAGTCTGAGCAGGCTGATGCTGGTTGGTATTGAAGGTTCAAACTTTTTGAATTGACCTACTGCAACCTTGAAATTGCCAAAAATGCGTGTGGAGAATTATGCAGTAAACATTCAGGAAAAAACTCTACAGTTCAGTAAAATATTGAAGATGGATAAGTTTCATGGTGCCAGAAGATACTAATTATTGGACAAAGACTTATTTTTGCGTTCTTATGACAGGAATCGTCCAATTGCTTTTAGAGCATGATACCGGACTAAGTAAAACATTTGGCCCTTCAAATGCAACCCCTCTTATAACTGCTGCCTCAAGAGGACATATTGCAGTGGTCAATGAACTGCTGTCAAATGATTGCACCTTACTGGAAATTTCTAGGTCCAATGGTAAAAATGCATTGCATTTAGCTGCCAGACAAGGGCACGTGGAAATTGTAAAGGCTTTGCTTGACAGAGATCCACAATTGGCCAGGAGGACGGATAAGAAAGGACAAACTGCATTGCATATGGCTGTAAAGGGAATCAGTTGTGACGTGGTGATATTGCTTCTTGAGGCTGATGCTGCTATAGTTATGCTTCCAGACAAGTTTGGCAACACAGCATTACACATAGCTACCCGGAAAAAACGCGCTGAGGTATATAATCTGTTACTCAAACATGAAACTTTTGTGTAATACTTCTTCACCCCATCCTTCACACCAAATACGACATCACTATTCCTCTACTGCTCTCTGTTTGTAATGCATGGTGTGCTGCAAAGCATGACACAAACTTACTATTCCGTGTGATCGATGAGAAGAAAATTGTTCTTAAATCTGATGTTTCTCTTCCCTAATAAAAAATGTTAATTGTGAAATTTGGTTTATTGAATGGATTATGGTCAAGTTTGTTGGTGCATATCTGTAAGATTATATAAAATTTAGATCACCATTTGTTCGATTGTTTCAATAATCATGGTCCTTGGCCACATTGTTTCATCTTGATAATGAAATACTGCATGGTATCCATTCTTTTGTGCTAGCTGAACCACTCCCCTTCTTGCTTTTAAGATCTGACTGTTGGAACTTACTGGGCTTAATGGTATTGTGATTGATAATCAATTTAAAACTTTTGTTGTGCAGATAGTAAGAGAGTTGCTACGCCTGCCTGATAGTAATGTTAATGCACTGAACAGAGATCACAAAACAGCTCTTGACATAGCTGAAGATCTTCCACTCTCTGAAGAATCCTCAGAAATAAAGGAATGTTTATACAAATATGGAGCTGTTAGAGCTAACGAATTGAACCAACCAAGGGATGAGTTGAGGAAAACTGTCAGTCAGATCAAGAAAGATATTCATACACAGCTTGAACAAACTAAAAGGACAAACAAAAATGTCCACGGAATTGCTAAAGAGCTTAGAAAGCTCCATAGAGAAGGGATTAATAATGCAACGAATTCTGTGACTGTTGTTGCTGTTCTCTTTGCCACAGTTGCCTTTGCTGCTATTTTTACTGTGCCTGGAGGTGATGATGATCATGGAGTGGCTGTGGTTGTGAGCACTGCTTCTTTTAAGATCTTCTTCATCTTCAACGCCCTTGCTCTTTTTACATCTCTTGCTGTTGTCGTAGTTCAGATTACATTGGTTAGAGGAGAAACTAAGGCAGAAAGAAGAGTTGTCGAGGTGATTAACAAATTGATGTGGTTGGCTTCTGTCTGCACTTCGGTGGCATTTATGGCATCCTCTTATATAGTAGTCGGTCGCAAGTATGAATGGGCTGCAATATTGGTAACTGCAGTAGGGGGAATAATAATGGCCGGGGTTCTTGGAACCATGACTTACTACGTGGTAAGATCAAGGAAGAAAAGATCGATAAGGAAAAAGGAAAAACATGCTAGAAGTGGTTCCAACTCATGGTACCACTCCGAGTTCTCTAATTCTGACATCGACAGGATTTACGCCCTTTGATGAGGAAATGGAGTTGTTCCAGTGTTGTACGTAGTGAAACACGAATTCTGGAGAGACCGATGAACACCAACTCATATCCTTCCATCCTATCCCTGCATCTGGAGGAACTGCAAGTTTCAAATGAAGATGTTTGATCTGTTCATATTTGGAAGGGAGGTTCCATTTTACGTGTATCATCGTGTCAACCAATAAGACTTCTGTCCCGAGCCAGAACAATGGCGATCATGTATAATTCTAAGCTAAACTCATGGTACTGTAGATTGTAATTTTTGGCATTGGGATCTATATATTCCCATTGATCTAGAATGGGAAAAGATTATGTATCATCATACAATATTCATATGGGAAAAAGGATGAATATTTCTCGAATTATCGTAAATGGTATGCAGATATCCTCCGTCATACTTTTGGAGCATTGGTGCCTTTGCCGTCCAAAAACTAGAGCATATATATCCTTTATACTAACATACATACACGTGTCATAATTTTATTCACTGATTTGATATTTATTAAATATCGGATTGACGGATAAGATTGTGACACGTGTCCCTATTTAGTCTTCCGTTAGAGTGAAAGACATATATGCTTTAGTTTTTTGATGGTAGGGGCACGAATGTCCCAAAAGTATGACAGAGGATATCTGCATATCATTTACGATAGTTCGAGGGTATATTTGTCTTTTTTCCCTATTCGTATTCATTCATATTCATATATTATTAAAGGTGGGAAGCTACCTTCAAAGTTGGATTATCATTTTGCCCCTCCACTCAATAAAAATTATAAAATATCTAATTAATTTGAATATTAAATAAAAAGCATATCATATAGTAAATGTTCAAAGAGGGAAAGTATAAAATCAAAAAATGAAAGACGAAAATGTCCATATAAAGTTGCTAGACATTTTTACCCTTTTTAAAGACTTAATTAGTTATTTTATATTTAATCATATCATATTGTATTAGCTTTTATCATCAACGTCGAATAACAAATTCACCATTGCATTAAATCAAAATATCATGAATCATTTAATTAAATATCATACAATCATATTGTAATTACTTGAAGGTTGAAATACAAGTTCAACACACTACAAAATTTACGGCCCTTCATTGAATTAAAATCAAATTAAAAAGGAGTAATGTTTAAATAACACAAATAGTGAGTAAATAAAAAACTCAACAATCATATTTTAATCCTCCACATTCAATTCTCCCTAAATGTGTGAAACTAATTTATTCGCCCGTTATGCTTTTAAGTACTCCTATGTCCTAAAAACTTGTCCACTTTTTTTTTAGTTGTCCCTAATTACTTGTTCATTTTGACAAATCAAGAAATGACAATTTTTTTTTGCCTATTATATCCTCAATTAATTACATTGAAAAATATAGAACGTTTTGAAAATTCTAAGTTTTTAATTCATCCCTCATAATTAATAGGGGTAAAATGGTAAACTTACTATGTTAATTATTATTTTCTTAATAGGTGTGTCAATTCAAAAGTGAACCAGTAATTAGGGACAGAGGAAGTAACTTCTTACACAAATGAGAAGTTGAACAATTTCTTCTTTAATGGGTCAATTTTATTTTTTCACCTATTATGAGCATATGTAATGTAACTTACACATATTTTTTGCCTCAAAAACTTTATTTATAACAATATGAATTACCTCAATTATTACTGCTAATTACTTTCTTTGTCCCGAATTACTTGTCCATTTTTGAATTGACACACCTATTAAGAAAACAATTATTGATATACTGAGTTTACCATTTTACCCCTATTAATTATGAAGTGGATGAATTAAAAACCTAAGATTTTCAAGAAGTTCTATATTTTTCAAAGTAATTAATTGAGGGTATAATAGGTAAAAAAAATTGTCTTTTCTTGATTTGTCAAAATGAACAAGTAATTAGAGACAACTATAAAAGTAAAAGTGGACAAGTAATTGGGGACATAGGGAGTATTTTAATTTTTCTTCTTCTTACCTATTAATTGTTTTTCACAACCTTCCACATTCCTTGTTATTTTCACAATATTTGATTTATCTTCATTAAATGATTTATCGTAAATACTTCTGTACATGCACATTTTTGAAAGTGTAACAATTGTTTGGGAAACTGAAAAGTTAGTCCAACTAAACTGACTTGATATATTTATTGTTTACTATTAATGTAAACTCATGCAAAAAAAACTCACATATATGGATTTGTGAAGGGTTATTAATCCAAAACTCAACGTGTAGTAATTCATATTTTAAGGTGGAGTGATTTGGATAGTAGAACAAGAAATTATTGTATCAATAAGAATTTTGACTAACTCAATTATTTCTAATTTATTATTTTTATCTTTTTTTTTGTGTGAAGAACATATGAATTGTTACCAAGTATGTAGGTCACTGTTTTTATATTTATATTTTCATTGCAAGGATACTTTCACATGTCAAAATGAAATTTCTATCAACTATAAAATTTTAGGGGCGAAATGGTCTGATGGACCCTTATACTTGTATGAGTTTGTATTCTGGACCCTTTTACTCAACTCTTTGTCAACTGAACCCCTAAACCCATTGGAACTTGGTATTTTGAACACCTTTTTCATAAGGTCAATGGTGCGTGTAATACAACCACTACAACTCAAATTCCACATCATTTTTGATTGCCACATAGGAAATAAAATTGAAAAAATTAAATTAAACTCCTTAAATTTTATTTGAGAAATCATTTTCTCTTTCTTCCAATTTTTTCCCCAATTTCTCTCCTTTCTCTTCTCTCATTCCAACGTTCTCACTAGTAAAATGCAGCACCGGTAAGACATTTGTTGCCACCACAATGTGGTAGTGGAGCTACCACTCAAAGATGAAGACTACACCACATTCGATTTGGAAAAATTAGTATATAACCACGACCTATTCTTGACGGCCCCAAATCACTAGGACACTTTCTCCAAAACCCTAAAACACTGCACCCCTTCCAAATCATTAACGAAGATACAAGTACATATTATTAGGTTGAGATGAGGGATATGTTCTTGTCATGTGAAGATTTACAGAAATTGGAATGATTGATATTGTTCGGCTCTGCCGATGTAATGTAGGTTGGAGGATACACTGTTATTTGTTGAAGAGTAAGATCGATAAGTTCATTCATTTTTTTGTGGAACAATAGGAGGATTTGTATTTGTGAAGACCCTTTTGTAAAGTGATAAAGAATAAATTTGCATAAGAAATGATGAGCTCTTTGAAGAAGATGGAAGACAGCACACAGCAACCAAAACGAAATAGGGGAAAAAATGACAGAAGAATTTGAAGAGTAGAAAAGCCAAAAAAAAAAGCTTCTTTTTGTTCAACAATGGTGAATGCATAAATGAAGAAGAAGATGACTCTTGATTAGGTCAAAAATTGTCATTTCTTGTCTTTTTTGAAGGCCTAACGAGCGTAAAATATGTGTATCACACGCACTTTGGATTAAAATGCCATAGGATGACAGGTCAAAAAAGGGGTTCAAAATATCAAGTTTCAATGGGTTTAGGGGTTCAGTCGACAAAGGGTTAAGTAAAAGGGCCCAAAATACAAACTCATACAAGTATAAGGGTCTATCAGATCATTTCGCCAACTTTGTTCTATCAGAAAGTACATTTATAATTATTTCTAATGATTTTATATAAATTAGTATGGGTTGCGCGTGTCCAGAACTAGAATTATAAAAAGTAGGAAGCTTTAAAACGCAAAATTGAATTACCATTTTTTCCTACACTAAATTATAATATTATAAATCATTTAATTAATCATTAAATAATAAATCATGTATCATATTACAAGTGGAAAGATCCTAAATGAAAAGTTACATTACAATCAATCATAATATCATATTTTTGCATTTTTTTTCACCATTTTTATAAATATTTACTGCCTTAATGACTTAATAAAATCCTCACACCATAAATGTTGAAAGTAAATTCCACGTAGCAATATCTCTAAGACAAAATGCCAAATAACCACTTAATACCAAATATAATACTAATTAAATTGGTTTGCATTTAAACACAATTAAGAATTTTTTTTTTCTTTTGCATTATCTTTTTCATTGGACAAGGAAGCATTTATGTGTAAATTATTATACGTAGACAAATATATCTCAAATCTTATAAAAAAAACACATTTTAAAGAAATATTGTATTCTTTATATCATACAGTAACATGTATGCATGTTTAATATAAAGTAACTATTATAAATAGTATCAAAGCTAACTTAATTTATATTTCAACTCTGCAAATATTAAATCCATTTTGGATACAAGTGTAAGGAGATTAAAATATAAAATTTATTATCTTTAGAAATTTGTATTTTTTGATATACTTTAATATCTATTTTTATCATCTAACATATCAATTGTATAGAAGATTTTGATACCAACTTATAGGAACATACGTGCAATGCATGTAGTCAAAACTAGTATGTAAAAGACTCAGAAAGTTATCAGTTTCTATGGTATCTACCACTTTGTGTATTGAAGTGGCAACCTTAATGGATAAATCCTATGTAAACTACATGTATGCTAAACACATCCGAAATTTTGAACCGAAAGTTTATCAGAAACAACCTTCCTATCTCATAAAGGTGGGGTAAATCCTGCCTACATTCTATCCTTTACAAGGCGCTATTTATGGGATTGCATCGAATTTAACAGAGAGTTTTTGTCATGAGAACAGAAAATGGTAAAAACTTCTCTTATTTGGTCACTAACATCAAATATGCTATACACAAGAATATTTTCGAAATAAATGATGATAAACTTGTTGATGAAACGCTTCAACACATGATTCATTAACCTCATGAAAGTGCTAGGGGCATTGGTTAGGCCAAAAGGCATAACAAGCCACTCATATAGACCAAAATTTGGTCTAAGGAGTCTCAAGTAAAAAATTGACAAAGCAAGTATATCCGAATGCAAAGTCAAATTAAAGAAATTTAATGTTCTAAATTCAAATTATGTCATAAAAATTGGGATAAAGGAATTAATACTTATCAAAGTTTTAGTAACTATGTCTCGGCCCCAAATAAATTGGTGTTTGGTTATATTTATGGGTGTTCATGGTTCGGTTTGGATCAGTTATTATTAGTTAAAACCAAAATCAAACCAATTTAAATCGGTTTTTAAAATTCTAAAACCAAACCAAACCAAATAAAAAAAAATAACTGTCGGTTTGGTTATCGTCGGTTTGGTTAGAGTTTTTTAGTTTTTTCGTAATAAGTTTGTTGAGGACATACGCATCTCGATAGACACAAACACTTAGTACCTGAATAATTCACAAATAATTTATTACACGAACAAAGTGATTCATCAAATGTACCAAGTTTCAGAAACTAAAAAAATCCATTGTCAATAGCATAAAGTTGATTCAATATTCTGGAGATCTCAACATCTTATCAATAGACTTTTCAATAAAACACCTTAAAATATTGAGAAATTACTTCTAAAAAAAACCAATATTTCATAGTCAAAACTAATCACTTACAATCCTCTTTAGCTTGAGCTTTAAATTATTCAATGTTGCGTTAGAAAATTTTATAAAGAACATGAAAGTGTGATCTTTAAAGTAGTGAATATTGAGAGATTTAGACTTAAGGTTTTAATAGTTGGGATAAACTTTAAATGTTGGGCTTCAGAAAATAATAAAATTAAAGACTTAAGTTAATTAAAATTTATTAAAATACTTATATTTCATTTATAAATTTAAATACTTAGTTATTTTTGCGATTAATTTTTAGTTAAACCAAACCAAATAATATCGGTTTTTCAAAATTTAAAACCAAACCTAACCAAATCAAACCAAATATCGATTTGATTCGAATAGCGATTTGGTTTGATTTTATAACCATAACCATGAACAACCCTGTTATATTTTTTATATCAATTAAAATTATTGAAAATTTTGATACAAAAAGAAAGAAAAATGATCAAAATGGTCCTTAATGTATTGGGATTGCTTTATTTTGGTTCTCAATATATTCTAGGTGATTGAAATAGTCCTTCATGTATGACAAAATGTGTTCAATTTAGTCTTTTACCCTAAACTTAACATTTTACCCCTAAAAACTGTTAAATATAACGGTGGTCATGTATGACAAAATGTGTTCAATTTAGTCTTTACCCTAAACTTAACATTTTAACCCCAAAAACTGTTAAAAACTTAAAATGCACATTTTGTCATACATGAAGGACTATTTCAATCACTTATAATATATTGACGATCAAAATAAAACAACACCAATACATCAAGGAACATTTTGATCATTTTCTCCAAAAAGAAATGTCAAACATTTTGAATTTTGAAAAAGTTGGGTAGTATAAATACAGAAATAGATGAAGTTCCCAAATTTTTTCCAAATGTAAAGCAAGTTCAAAAGGAAAAATTGAGCATAAGAGTTCACTTGCTAAGGCTTCGAGGATGGTACGCGTACACGTGAAGCACGGCGACGGCGGTAGCGACGGCGCCGGAGAGTTTCTCTACGACACTGAAACGACTTCAAAAATTGATGAAATCGCCAAAGACATTATCGAAATTGCGAATTTTCAATCGAAGATTCAATGCTTCGCAGTCGAATTCGAGCCTCATCTCTCTAAGCTTCAAGGCGATCCTAAAGGTATTTACAATCAAAATTTCTAGTAATGTCGAAATAATGATTTATTAGTCGAAGTTGTTTATAGCTTTTGCTTTGGAGAATCAACTGTTGAAATTCGAGCTTTATGTCTAAGCTTCGAGGCAATCTTAGAGGTTTTTACCATCAAAATGCTAGTAATGTCGAAATAACCATGATTAGTTGGAATAGTTATAGCTTTCGATTGGGAATTTGAGGGTTGAAATTTGAGCTCTACCTCTCTAAGCTTCAAGGCGATCCTAAAGGTACAATCAAAATTTCTAGTGATGTTGAAATAATGATTTATTAGTTGAAGTTGTTTGTAGCTTTTGCTTCGGAAAATTAACGATTGAAATTCGAGCTTTATCTCTAAGCTTCGAGGCAATCTTAGAGGTTTTTACAATGAAAATGCTAGCAATGTCGAAATAACCATTGATTGGTTGAAGTATTTATAGCTTTAGATTGGGAAATTAATGGTTGAAATTCGAGCTTTATCTCTCTAAGCTTCAAGGTGATTCTAAAGGTATTTACAATCAAAATGCTAGTGTTGTCGAAATAATCACTGATTAGTTGAAGTATTTGTAGCTTTCGATCAGGAAATTGTAGGTAGAAATTCGAGCCTTATCTCTTTAAGCTTCAAGTCGATCCTAAAGGTTTTTACAATCATAAATGCTATTAGTGTCATATATTCTCATGATTATCAGTTGAACTTGTTACTTGTTAGTATTACTTCTGCTTAACTGTTAAAATTGCCAATGCAGCTATGCCTCTCGTGAGAGCTCTCTCTGAAGCTACGTCATACGCTTCAAAGGTCTGTTTCTGCATGCTTTGTCATTTGCTGAAATGATATTTATGTAATCAGGATAGTAATATCATGATGTTTTTTTAGTTTGAGCAAATTATAGGTTTAGGTGAGCAAATACTTAGGATGTTATTGTGGATGACATATTTGTTACCCCTCTGCACTATTCATATGTATGTTTAAAAATGTAAGACACCACATAATTGTCGTTTATAATATGCTGTGTTCGGCCAGCTTACACTCACTGAATAAAAAACAGAGTACTGGCCAACATGCATATGCAGAGTGATTCTTTCCGCCAAGGCTTGGATTCCATTAATTATATTTTCATAAATCGTTCTCCATTTCCAAGCACCCAAGGTTGTAGCCTAGTGGTCAATGTAGTGGGTTGAGAATCATGAAGTCTCAATTTCAAATTCCAGCAGGGACAAAAAACACTGGGTGATTTCTTTGCATGTATCATAGAATTTCGAAACAAAGGTTTAAATCCCAGCAAAGAATTAACATCGTTGACTATGCATCTAGTCACACACTATCATAATATGAAACAAAGGGAGTTTGTGCAATGAGATGAGTTTATTCCTCCTCTTAGCATATCCTGTAGTTTATTTCTTTGTTGCTCGGACTCTTCAAAAATGTCAACGGGTGTGTGTCAGATTTTCCAAAGATAGTGTATTTTTGGAGATTCCGACACGGGCGTGGCATCAAAAGTGAAGAGTCCGCGCAACTTAGGTTTATTTCTTTACATACAAAGCAGAGATTTTTTTTTTTTCCAAAGCAGAGATTGATGTAAGGAAACAACTAATAAATGAAGCAAACGAACAAATGAAGCAGAAAGTCTAGATGGCTGATCATCTTTAACAATGCAACAAATATTTAACTAGTTTTGTGCTCGACACTGTCTCAAGGATAAGAAACATGTAAAGGTTTTGAAGATTTTAATTTAGTCTTGCAAAAGATGTTTTTGCATCCTTGCATTTGGTGGTTCAAATGATGTATGATAGGTTCCTTTGATCTCTGTCCGTTGAAATGGATTACAGGATCAGGTTAAACATAACAAGCCTCTATCACTTTATGTGCTAAGAGATCACACAAGAAGCATTGAGAAGGAATTTTTGCTAACGTATTCAGTAATGGGATTGCCAAATTCGGATTTACAGCAGTTCTTGTCAGGTATGTTCATAATCACTTATGTCATCTTCCTGTCTCTTATATGCTTTCGTTCAATATATAGAAGTTCAGGACAAACATTCATGTTTGATATTTTATGAGTATATACTAACAGCGACCTTATTTCAAGTTCCATAATTACATGTTATTGTTGGTAAGGAGACATAATCATTTGAGGCTGCAAATATGCTTTTAACAACAAGTTCAGAAAGAGATGCAGTTGCTTGTTTATTTTCCTATGACAAAATCAGTTTGATGACAAGCTTTTAGATACTTACCCTTTTCCTCCAAATATTAAAAAACATTAAAGATTCTGAACCACTTGATTGTTTGATCTCTGGGCAAATGAAAGTGAAGCCATTTAAAAGTGAACAAGTGAATATTGTAATTCTTTATTATGGTTTCCACTTGATATTTGGCCTGCAAGCTTTTTAAAGTGAAACTCAAAACAATCAGCAATCATGGATGAATATATGATTCTACAGACTTGCAAATCCTTGAAGAAAACACAGTGCAACTTTTATGGGCAGGAAAAGAGCTCACCAGAGGGAAAAAATTGTGTGACTTTATAGGAAGAAATGAGAAGACAAAGGTACAGTTTTTTTTTTCTCCACTTCACAAGAATATATCAGTACACTTAACACTCTACCGGCTGGTGGCAGATCGTAATCAGGCTGCAGTCACCTATTCCACCTCCTGCATCACTTTCTGGTACTTTCTTTTCCTTACTAGAATGATTTTTTTATTTTATTTTTGGCATAATGCATAAACAAACACTCAAACTTGACATCAACCGGAAAGTAAGTACTTCAACTTTGAGAATGCACATCTAGATACGTTAACTCATCTTCACCAATTGAACACTTAATGATCATCTTACCTCCAAACTAAGTCAGCGTCGGGTGTCCATGAGACACGGCGGGGACGAGTTGAATTGTTTAGTTGTCAATTGAGACTAAATTGAAATTTCTAGATGTGCATTAAGTGCTTACTTGCCCGTTGAGGCCAAGTTTGAGTGTCTATTTATGTATTATGCCTTTTTTTGACGTTTTTGTTTTCTGCACCTTTTTTTTGCCACACATAAAAATAAAACTTTATAGTTATTATTTTATTTTGAAGGTGGAGAAAAATCTTGAAATAAAAGTCGTCTGGTCTTTGAATGACTTTCAAATCGGGAAACACACTCCTCTTGAATGACCTTCTTATTTATTGGGTGTGTTCTTTCCTGTCTGAGCTGCAAAGGTTTGACTTATGGGATTTAACTGACTGCTAGTTGACTGCATATTATTGCACAACAACAACAACAACATACCTTGTATAATCCCATAAAGTAGGCTTTGAAGAGGGTAGAATATACACAGACCTTATACCGTAGTACTGTTGAACGGAAACTATTTATGTATCCCTTGCATCTAAACTACAACCACTATCCCGAGCGTTCTAAAGCTTAATACGCTACAAGTCAAACTCGGTGAATCCAGTCATTAAATCCTCTCTGTAAATTTGTACCTGAACGCATATTGCTTTTGGAGTTTCTTCTTCCAAAAGGTGTCTTATTTCGGCAAGTTATGTCTGATTCCGTATCTTTATACTATTGTTGTTTGTGCTCATCATCTTGCTTAGTTTGATGTACTTATTATGAAAAGTGCAATGAAGATGATTTGAGCTTGTAGTTCTTCTTTCAATTGTTTGGGACTGAATCGTAGTTATTCTTTTTATTCATCTAATGGTCCTACTTCTGGGACAAACAAGGAATAATGTAGACCAATAAATTGTACTAATGCTTGATGAACTAGAGAGGACCGACATGAGTGAAATAATATCATAGCAATGCTTTGATATTCCCCGGAGACATGAACCAAAAATAATGTTTTGATTTCTCACTAAAATACCTTAATGGGCACCCAAAGATGTGGCCTAGTAGTCAATGAAGTGGGTTGAGAACCATGAAGTCTCATGTTCAAATCTCAGCAGAGATAAAAAATACCAGGTGATTTCACCCCATTTGCTTTGGTGGACCAAGTTACTTGGTACCTAGTGCTGGTGGGAGGTGGCAGGTATCCCGAGAAATTAGTCAAGGTGGGAGAGTTGGCCCGGACATTACAACTTTTTTTTTTTTTAAAAAAACTTAATGGCTGGAAGAGGTGGTTGTATCCATATTGAATATTGAGTTCAATTATATAACAAACCAATCCCATTTTTTGAGTTCACAATTAAGAAAATAGATTTTACTTCAATCTCAAACTAGTGGAGGCCAGCTATATAATAATCCTATATATTCATTGTCTGATTTAGGTCTATTCCAACATTATTCAGAGAACTCCTCATAAAAAGGCAGCTCGGTGCACTAACTCCCGCTATACTTGGGGTTTGGGGAAAGGCCAATCCATAAGGATCTATTGTACACAACCTTGCCCTTGATTTATGTCAGAGATTGTTTTCACAGCTTGAACCCATGACCTCCTGATCATATGACAACAATTTTATCTGTTACAGTTACGACAACCTACCGTCGTCCTCTTTAATTTGTGGTCGGAGTTAGTTGAAAAAACACACACACATGAGGTGTATACACTAGCTGATGCTGTCCCCTAAATGCATCTTTATGACTAGCAATAGTCAATTAAAATAGTCTCACTTCAACTTATTGCTTAATTCTGGTAAATTAATGTAGTTTAGTATAAGTACTCGGTGTGGGTGATTTTTTCTAGAATTAGTTATGCTTTATAAGTTCTTACTTAGGTGAAAACTCTTTACTCCCGCTATTTCTTTTTTCAACCTGCTTTGAAATGTTTTTTCTGAGCCAAGGGTCTATCTTAAACCTCTCTATCTTTCAAGGTAGGGGTAAGGTTCGCGTAACCCTCCCCAAATCCCACTTGTAGGAATTCACTTGGTATGTCATTATTGTTGTTGTACTTAGGGCGAAAGCTTTAATACTTCAATACTCCAAAAATGTTGTCTCACTCGTGTCTCCATAAATGCACCAATTTTAGAGGATTCAACACACTTGATATTTTTGAAGAGTTTGAGCAACATGGCGGGCCGGGAAGTTCCATATGTCATCCTTTTGTAAATGAAAGGATGATATAAAAAATATCCTTAAATCTTACTTTGCATTTACAAATGTCTTGAAAACTAGAAATTAGTGGTGATACTAAATCTAATAACTTTGACTGTACAAAACATACAGAAAAAAGGAGAAAAAGGAGCTTAGTAGACAACTTTTAGTTAACTTTTTTGGTATTTGATTCTCTAAACACTGAGAGAAATTGGTGGGGAGAAAGTGTTTGTTGTAATATGCTTATCAGTGTATTCCTAAGTGCTCAACATAATCAATGAATCTTTACAACAATGTTTATTTTGGGTCTAATTTTTGTCAAAAATGTGGCTAACATCTTCACTTAGTTTAAGGGCTCATATACCCATTTGAAATTCAAAAGATGATTTTTTCTTTTCCTCTAAAAGCAACATTAAAGTTTATGTATTTTTTTTCCTAATACTGTTAGAAAAGTTGTTTATAACAATCTGGCCTTCTTTGTTCTCAAGGATTTGGTCTATTGGTATGGTCATAAAAGCCTGATGTGTGTATGTGGATTAGGTGCATGTCACGGATTCGAATCTTGATGTAGATTCATTATCCACCTAGTTTCCACCTAGTACCAAGTTGTTCCGGGATTTGGGTTTTCCTCACTATATACAAATATGGTGGGGAAAACCCAAATTAATATGAATGGGAGATGCCGCTAAAACTAGTTTTTCTCGGTAAGGATAGATACAAAGTCACTCGACTAAAATGAGAGTGAACAACCGTAATCTTACACCCTAAAATTATACGGAGGAATGAAAGAGACAATAATCAAATTACAACCACAAATTACAATAAAAACAAAGTAATTTCACAAGTGAATTCGAAAAGAGTAGAATGTATGAAAACAAAAAAATATTGTATACAAATATTTAAAAATCGTACCAAACTGACCAATAAACAATTCTATAAGTCTCCTCCTAAGTATAAATAAAAGAAGTGCTCCTTAAACTTATTGCTATTGGAACCATTTGTTTATTTAGCTTTAAAGTGAGTTAATATAATAACATAATCTAATGCATCAGCTATTCTTGAGTGCCACACAAGTGGGGTTTTTGCAATCAAAATTGATGATTATTTTTGGTATTTCCTTTTATTAGAGTGACCTCACTATAGTATTTTATTTTATGATGAATCAGAATTTCCCTCAATAAATAAAAAGATTTGCTATCATTAGTCTGTGATGATAAGAGATAGTAATATTTATTAAACAAAAAGTTATTATACACGAGAAATAAAGAGCATAAGTATTCAATATTAATAGAAAAGAAAATTCAATAGTAATACTTTTGATTTGTTACCAAAAATTATTTAGTGACGTTAAGGCAATAATGTAAAAATTTAGTGAGCATATATGAAATTAACCTCCTTAAAATATAAAGTTAGAAAATACTTGACTCAAATTAAGCAAAGTGAGTAAGTGACCCAGTATAAAGGGAATCATGTATGATAAAATAAATAATTATTGATGTACTTTAAGGACCATTAAACCACTATCTTTTTTCTGCCTTCATTGATTCTTATTCTAAATAAAATCATCATTAGCTTCATTAATTTACACATTAAACTAATAGCACTAGCAAATCTATTACTTAAACTTAGGGTTGAAGCTTTGTAATAATTTTAATATGTAGCAGTCAAAAGACAAATTCATCCAACAAGGATACTCTATTTAATTTTTGCATTATGCTCAAAATAGCTCTTTATTAGTTCATCATGAAGAGTATTGTTTTTGTTTAATCATTTGGTATTCAAACTTTACTTGACCGACTAATTCGAATTAGCGCCATGTAGGGCCAGTCTAAAGGGGAAGCCTTTTTTACCTGAAGTTCCTCCATTCCTCGGGCTCGAACCAAGGACTTTGGTTAACTTTGGAGGAATCTCAAAATCCCATCCATCTCCACGTAGTTCTTGTCTATGTTGCTCGGTTTTAAAAAAATATTGTCACACTTGTGTCAGATCCTCCAAAATGGATGGCTTTTGGAGGATCTGACACACATCTAACGGCATTTTTGAAGAGTTGATGGTAGAATAATTCCTTATTAGTTGTCATTTGTAAATGATCACCTAGAGATAATGACTCTTTGCATGAAGTAGTTCATTCAAGGTTTAAATTCCAGTAAAGACAAACAAGACTAGGTGATTTCTTTTGATTGTCTAAGGTTTCATAGTCAGAGTTATTCGATACGTGTACTAGTAGCCAGTAACATGTACTCGGTGGAATAATGTACTAGAAAAACCTTCATTTGACATTTATCACAAATTTTCTAACAGAGTTATGCTCTGGAAAGCCAAGTATTGCTAATCTACATAGAGGCTTATTACACAAAATTGTGAAAGAAAGAAGCAATCATATAATAAGATAACTTAAAAGTTATTTTCATTTCAATTCCTCCAGTAAAAGAAGAAACGATTACAAGAAAAAACCCTAAGTGATTTCTTCCCGTCAGTCCTAGCCTTGATAGACAGAGTTGCCTGATGTCTGTTGCTGGTGGAAGGTGACAGGTATCTCGTGCAATTAGTCGAGGTGCATGTAAGCCACGGTTGTTATTAAAAAAAGGAAAAATTTATCCCCTGCAGAGTCCAGGTCTTTCTTGTTCTTCAGTGATCACTTTAGAAGCTGACAATGAACAAACTCCAATGTCACTTATTGTCTTTCTTGCATGCTGAGAGTTTTTGCAATGAGCAATTGCTGCTTGAATTGAGTTCTCTATATCTGAATATGAATTGTTGTTTCTCTTGAAAAAGTGCATTTCTTGAAATTCATTCGAATTATTTGAGCTTGAAGCTGACAAGGAGCCAGAAGTAGATGATGAAAATGAAGACGAAGATGATTTAGTTGTCGAAAATCTTTTAATAGCTCCTGAGAATGACCTTCTATGTCGACCTCTGATATCTTGATCGCGATCATTTTCTTTTTTGACCCCTTTTGAATTCGCACCACCTCTATGAATTTGCCCAAATGGTTCCTTCTTACCTTCTTTAGCTATTGGAAAAGGCCCTTTTTCAATGTTTCTTGAAGCAGCTGCAGAGTACTCGCTCGAGCAACCAGATTTGGAAAAGAAAGACTTGAGATAAGAGCGCGAAGACTTAAGTTTAGAACCAAACGTGGAATTCTTTATTTGCTTGAGTTTCTTAGCCCATGACCTTTTTGTATTCTCATCGTCTGCTGGAAATACATTGTTTGCATCAGCTGAATACTCGAACATGTATTCTTCCGGATTGAGTTCCCTGCTAACTTGACAAGACTCAACGGGAGAGATATTACATGATTCAAACGGAGTGTTATTACTCGGAGTATTAGTAGTAGTTGTGAACAAAGGAGTACTAAAGGACTCATCAAAAACATCGTTTTTTCGAGTTCCATGAGCATGTTTATTAGGATTTTGAAGTAATTTCTCTACCATTTGTGTTGTACCAAAAGGGAGATGAAGTGGGAGAAGTTTTCCATTATGGAATAATTCATCAGCTGGTGAAGTTGTTGTGTCTTTATCAATAGAATTTGGAAACATTTGGAATTCAAATTCTCTAGCTTGAGAAGGGGAATTTGTGAATTGTGAAAATATGTTTGAATTTGAACTTACTTCCATGTCTATATAATCTTCTTCTTCAACTACATTGTCACACGAACGACGAATTTCTGCATATTCCATGGTATTTTTCACTTTGTTTTGTGAGTTTTTGGAAGTTTTGGAAGTGTAAGTTGAGTTTTTAAGAGCAAATGCAGGGGAAGAGGACCATTTTATAAAGAGGATGGTTGTGTAGCTTTTTATTTTTAAAAAAATGGCTTGTAAATAAAGTGATATTATGCATATTTTAAATGATCCCAAATATGAAATTTAGTACATAAAGGGGAAAATTGTTTATATTGTTATACATTTCTTAATTCTTATAATACTTCTTTTAGTCTCATTTTCCACTTGCCCTTTTATTTTTGGGTAATGCTAGTGCCTAGGTCAGCTTGAGGATACCTCGACTACTTCATCTGTTATTTTCCTCCTTTTATTTACCCAATTGAACTTATACTTTTTCGTAGTTGATAGTGATTTATGTGCGTAGAAATAATGTCTACTGGTCACTTTTTGGCTCTATCTTTCAAAAATAAACATTGTCATAAAATTTCAAATTCCATAGATGAAGTTCTGTGCCGATATCCCGGAGTTTCACTTGTGAATTTTGAAACTCTATAACAACGACTATTTTTCGATTACATGTGAATTTTGAAACTCTATGGCAGTGACTATTTTTCTATTACAAGGGTTGAAAAGTGGGTATTTGTGAATTTTACCCCCTAGGTGCAAGCACATAACTTGAGCTAGATATATAGTTTGAATAATTTTAAAGAATATATACTTATAGTAAGTTCACACTCATTGTCTTAAAAGAGTAGTTAGGTAGTGATAGACTATAGTACTCAAGATCTATTGATTTAAAGTTCTAAATTCAATGAATGTCTTTCTATTTCTCTAATTGTAAAGAAAAAAAATCTCAATGAATCATTTGATAGTTATGGAGATTTATTATCAAATTACTACCCAATAATGATTTCTCATTTTTGTGTTATGTATCCCCCACCAAACTCATTGCTTATATCATTTTCGGACATTAATTCATGTCCTTCATGAACATGTCTTCAAATTTGATAATTTTCCTAATAAAACAAAGTTAGGTAAGTCAAATTAGAGATATATTTTTCTTACTTTGCTCTAATGTCTAGTTGTCAAATTAACTTAGATCATATTAGTCCATCATTAAATCATTAACATCATCAACTTTTTATAATCGAGAAATCCGTTTGGTGTCAATCCTAAATTTTTTGTTGCTCTTGTAGTCTTGTTGTTATTGCTCTCACCTATCAATACGCCACCTCAACAACTAAAACTCTCTAACATTTTCTATCTTATCTTTAACCAACTGCAACTCTACTACCCTTCTCTACTTAAATACCACGTTTAGCTCACATGGCATAAGTACGTCACAAGTCCCTCAACTTTTGTAACTTGAACTAAGCCACAATGCACTTAATCAATTAATCAATTATAGAGTTGTCGTCGTATAACTAAAAGATCACTCAGGCCGTGAAAACAAAGTAGAATTGTTTCACATATAGCGGAAACTTTGTGCACCAAGCTATATACAAACTTAATGAACTTTGACATTTAATCCATTTCATTTCTCAAAAAAAAAAAAAAAATTAACACAATTTTCATCATTTTTTTCCCCTATAAACGAGAATGTGGGATTTTGTGTGCATGGCACTTTAGCTAAAACAGTTATTTACTTTAGAGAAAGCTTAATAAAAATAGATATAATAATACTTGGAGCTCACGAACCACTTTGCTTTGCCTAGTTTCCTGCTTTTTCTTACTGGATTCCAGGAGCTTTATTTTTAACTTTATCTTACTGTCTTTATCAAGAAAATTTTAAAAAATATCACTTCACCATAGTATATTTATATGTTCTTTCACCTAAATTTGTTCACTTGTCTGTGTCTTTTCAATATAGATAATAATTAGTGCACAAAATCAAGAAAGAACATTATAAAAAAACAAGAGATAATGGTCAAAAACACATCTGAATACGTCTTTTTCAATATCAATTGTTCTCTTTTCTTATCAGGACTATCATCGGTTGTTCTGTTTTCCTACTTGAACTATTACCATGTTAAAATACACTTAGTTGTGTAGATGATGATAGTTAAAAAAAAAGACTGAAATGATAGTTGGATTAATCAGCTTCTCGAGATGTGTTTTAAAACATAGATGTGTTTTCATCTTTAATTATCAGTTGTTTCCTTTTTATACTTAAACTATCACCATTGATCTATGTACTAAAACACACCTAGTTGCGTAGATGATGATAGTTTATCTAGAAAAAGAAAAAAACTGATAGTTGACCTAATCAAATCCAAGATGTGTTTTAATACATAAATGGTATTCCCCCCATCTCATTTTGTCATGTGACACTTTTCAAATTTCGAAATTCAAACAAGTTTATCTTTGACCGTAAGTTTTTCATAGATGCTTTAAACATTTTGAATTATCAATTATTGTTACTTATAGCACTTTTTACGTAGTTTACAAATATATAAATTTCATTTAAAAAAAATGAAGATTCCATACGTAAACTCCTGATCAAACTTAAACTGTTTGACTCTCGAAAAATGAAAAGTGTCACATAAATTGGAACAGAGGGAGTAATATAGTAATTATCTGCGTCTTTTTTTCAATATAGATATTAATTTATGTACAAAATCATGAAAATAATATTAAAAAGGAATTAAACAATGAATAATTAGATTGTTGACATTGAACTACTAATAAACAAAACAAAGAAACAAGAAAACACACGATCCGACAGTTTATGGTGGAGGAAAGAAAGGTTGGAACTCGAGAGACTCTTTCTTTAGTTCTTTTCAAGTTGAAACTTCCCCACTCTCATTATAAAATTTTATATATTATATTATATATACTTTTACAATGTTTGGTATATGATATTTATATAATTAACAAAATAATATGTTGAGTTAAGTCGGTTATATTACTCTTGTAGTTTCTTGTCCTTTGATTTTTATTACCATATGTTATTTCTTATAATTTGATTATCATATTATATTTGTGTAGTTACGTTACTATTCCTTCTTCTAAACTGCTTTATCATGCTTTTTGTAGTATTTTGTCATGACTTCTTTTCACTTTCGTCATTTTTTTCTGAACAACTTTGTATTGTTTTTCCTTGAAACGGGGTCTATCGTAAATATCATCTCTGCTTTTCAAGGTAGGATAAGGCATGCATACACCAAATTATAGCAATCTTTCCATCAAACCTAGTTTCATGTGACATACATAACCATATTCCATGGGTTAATTTTCGAGATTCATTGTATACCATCGATGTGACCAAACATTTATAACCATTAGAGCTCAAAGCTAGCTTATTCTCATACGCGTGTATCTTCAAACTACCTTCAACATGGTAAACATCGTAAATAAAGCTTCACACCATCTTCTGTCATTCTACATACTCATTTAGTCAAATTATTGGCTCTAACATCAGTTGTTGGGCTACGTCAGTAAAAAAGAACTCTTATAACATAATGCAATATTGTCTGCTTTAGGTCAAATTACAGGGTTTTTTCTTCTTCAGAAAGTATCACACCATTAAGAATATATCCACACATTGCATGCATCATGTTTTCAATTTTTCCACTAGTAATATGAGACTTTTTTCGTACATACGTCCAAATAGAATGCCATATTTTGATCCAACTTAACTTATACATAAAACTATATATTATTTTTATGGGATAGAATGTGAGATAAGAATTTATATTTTAATGATATCATAAACAGTATCTACACATCGAACCATTGCTCTCAAATGGCACATACGTTGCCTCTGAGAACACCAAGAGGCACAACTTTTTTTTCTTTTCTTTCCAAGATAAGACAGAAAAGGAAGTGAAAGAGCAATTACAGGCACAATTTGGATAAATATATGACCCACCAATAACAGAAATTCTGGATGTTGTTGTTCCAATTTTTCATGTCAAAAATAACAAAAAAATATTTAGAGACTTTTTCATAGTTGAAACAATGAGGGCCTTCATTGTTGGATATCTTTTCTTCACTAGGAGCAAAGTTGATAGACATCTTCTTAAGATTAACAACCTCAAAATATGCACATTTAGCTAGTCATTTTCACCAAAAAAAAAAAGGTGTTCCGTATATAAAGATGGGTTCAGAATTTAATGTTTATGATTCTTAAAACAATCTGGAGTTCATATTATACAATAATGATTGAGTTTATAGTGGAATATTTATAGATATTTATTGATTTTGTTATTGTATACATGTATACTGGATATATATGAGCAAAAGCTAATGAATTCTCAGTTTATATATTCCTGCAACGATCTCAAGTTAATATATACTACTAATAATTGAGTTTAAAGTTAAATATTTACAATAAATTTCTTATTATATACCACCCTGCCTGGTGTTTACACTAAAAGTTAATAGATGTGTTTGTATATTGCCCTTTATCACTTAACTAAGGTTAATTAACATGCCTTCCCACCTTATTAAATCACTTAACGATAATAATTTAATTTATTCAATTTCGATTGGACGTAAATACCTGTTATATATATATGACCCACCAATAGCAGAAATTCTGGATAATGGTTTCCAATTTTTCATGTCAAATATTTAGAGACATTTCATAGTTGAAACAGTACTGATGAGGGCCTTCTCTGTTGGATATTTTCCTTCACCACTAGCAGAATTTAAAGTTTTTTATGAATTTTAAAGACAATTTCAAGATGATATACAATAATAATTGAGCTTATAAATCACATATTTATAGATATTTAGAAAATATTTTATTTTATATATTACTATGAGCAAAAGTTATTGAGTTCTCGTGAACATGTAGATTGTACTCTAGATTTGTCACTACAACATGCTAAGGGCGGATCTAAATCATATATTGTATGTGTCTATGGGAATTCAGTAACTTTTTCGTAAAGATCCTATAATTATTTTTAAAAAAAATATTTAGACATGAACTCAATAATTATTAGTATATATTAACCTGAAGTCGTTGCACTAGGTATTGATCAAACTTTGCTTGATTATATCAAATACTTCTTGACTTTGATCATTTAAAAACTCAGATTCTTGAAAAATATCATGGTAACATTTATCAACTACTCCACTTATGAATTTTATTTTTTTTAAAATCAAGATCCTCTATTCTAAACAGGTTGGAATTAGCTATATAATCGGCGTTTGTAATATCTCTACAGTGTAGATGATATATGACCCACCAATAGCAGAAATTCTGGATAATATTGTTCCAATTTTTCTTGTTAAAAAACAACAAAAATATTTAGTGACTTTAATAGTTGAAACAGTGAGGGCCTTCATTGTTGGATATCCCCCATGCAATAAGAGCAAAGTTGATAGACACCTTCTTAATCTTAACAACCTCAAAATATGCACTTTTGGCTAGTCATTTTCACCAAAAAAAGTTACATTTTATACGAAGGCGGGTTCAAAATTTAAAGTTTATGGGCTTTTACGATGTTTTCAAGTTAATATACAATAATAATTGACCTTATATAGTTGAATATGTATAGATATTTAGTGAATTTCTTAGTACATATAGAGAGAAAGCTATTGAGTTTTCATGAACCTGTTGGTCACTTGGTTGTACTCTAGATCAGCCATTGTTAGAGGCCAGGAGCGGATCTAGAGCATAATGTATATACGAGTTCACGGGAATCTAATAGTTTTTTTTCTTCATATACTATGTATTTCTCTTTAAAAATTCATAAAATTTATAAATATATGACTGTGAAATCCAATTATTAATGTATATTAACCTGAAGTTGGTGTAGGAGAGCCTATAAACTTAATTAATTCAAATTCTAAATCTACTCTGACAGAGGCAGATTTTAAAATTTGAAGTTTATGTGTTCCTGCGATAACCTCAAGCTAACTATCAATGAATCATTTGATAGTTAGAGACATTCCCTAGGATATCTTCCTTCATCACTAGGAGAAACGTTGAAAGACAATTACACTGTATTTATACAAGTCGATTCAGAATTTTAAATTTATGAATTCTTATAACGATATCATGTACTCTAGATTTTTCATTGCAAGAGGTTAGGGTCGGATCTAGATCGTATATCATATGTGTCTATGGGAATTCCGTAGTTTTTTCGTAAATACCCTATATATATAATCAAAAAATTTACAAAATATTTAAATGTGAATTCAATTATTATTGTATATTAACCTGAAGTCGTGGTAGGTATTGATCAAATTACTTTGCTTAATTGTATCAGATTAATACTTCATAACTTTGATCATTTAGAAACTCGAATTCTTGAAAAATAGCATTTATCAACTAATACTCCACTTATGAAATTAAAAAAAATTAAGTTAGATGAAAAAATAATCTATTTATGCATATGGTATTGATTTGAAATGAATGTTTCATAATTGCACCCGGCTTTATCAAACCTTCATAAAACGCATTCAACTAATGCGATTTATTAAGCTTTGATAAATCAGCTATATCGAGTAAAAACATAACTTTTTGATGCATAAACTTTAATTTGTTACATATTAAATCGTATTATGTTGTGTTGTATTAGATCCTCTATAATAATATTTCACTATAACAATAATATTTTTATGAAATCAATCTATATCATGTTATTTGATATTATATATTCTATATATATAATAACATTTCGCTACAACAATAAAAAAAATATCGAGAAAATCAATATTACAGAAATTTAACTATACATTAAAATATCAATTTCCCAAAAAATACTACTCAACCACTAACTTAAAATCTTGGATTTGGATCTTATTTTAAGTCCATCCAATTCTTGTACACTTTAGTTATCCAGAAGCATAAGAGGCCATGGACAATGATTTAGCCATCCAAAAGACAAGACAACTTTCCAACTTATAAAATTGGCATAATACATAAATTGAACCCTTAACTTGGCTTCAAATTATAACTTTGACCTTTAACTTTTTGAGTGCACAAATAGGCACTTTAACTATCCAAACCTTAAACAAAAAAACACTCGAATCCTACCTGGCAAAATGCGTGAAATACACTCAAATTAGGCGCGTCAGATGTAAAAATCGAGGGGGCCAACAGTAAAAAAAGCATTGAAAGGACAATTAAACCCTCTTTCTATTTTTTTCAATAATTTTCCCCTTTTTTGCATTATTTGTTGTTCATTGTAAAATATTTTTGAGAAATATCTTTTATTTTTACTAGAGTAGAAAATAATTTTTGAAATTAAAAATATTTTTGAAATTAAACTTAATTTTTTTTGGGGG
>JAJOOH010001537.1:0-27652 GCA_029582605.1 Solanum gracilifrons
AGACCATGAGAGCTCTATCAAGAAATATGTTATATCCCTCATATTGAAAGAAGGGGAATCTACTTTCCAAGGTAGAGTCCGTACATATCATCATTTGTTAAAGTGGATCCACTAGTTAGGTCATTTAAGACAACCCTATGAGGGCATTTGAGACTAGAGGTTGATACTAGAGACTACCCTATTTGAACCTCCACTTCAAATCCCTCACGGTGCTAAGTCTAAATTCCAACGGAATAGATAAGGTCAAATATCAATATAACATAGAAAAGGCAATGATAAATATCAATCGACATACTTTTAATATCAAAACATAGAGTAACTCCTTAAACATAATTTAACATGGATGAGAAAACCTTTCACCAATGTGAATCCATATGTGAGTAATACTTTTATTTATCATGATCATCATAGTAAGCAAGAAATCCTTTCACAATAACATTGATACTTTCCTTTCAGAGCATCCCTAAATCATTTATAATCATTTCATAAAAACATGCATATCTTCATAATTCATAGTTCATAGATTCATGGGTTCATCATAGGTTCATAGTAGAATAACATGATTTATGCATGGGACAATGTAATTTCAATAACATATCATGTATTAAAATTAAAGCATGCATTAGAAGAATTAATCAATAATAATCAATCATAATCGAATGAAACTCACAAAGATTGAATTGAAACCCTAACTCAAATAATTGAATTTGAGATTTAGAAATTGGAACATTTGGGGACCCCATGGAAGAATGGATTCCATGTCTGAATACCCACATAACTTTTTATACAAGATCCCAGGAAAGATGGTGAATTGGAGACTTGAATGTAACTTCTCTCTTCTTCTTCTTCTTCTTCTCCTCCTCTCTTCTTCTTCTCCTCCTCTCTTCTTCTTCTTCTTCTTCTTCTTCTTCTTCTTCTTCTTCTCCTCTTCTTCTTCTCCTTATCTTCTTCTTCTCCTCCTCTTCTTCTTCTCCTCCTCCTCCTCCTCCTCCTCCTTCTCCTCCTCCTCCTCCTCCTCCTCCTCCTCTTCTTCTTCTTCTTCTTCTTCTTCTTCTTTAGGTTGAGGAAATTTGGGGAGGATGAATTTGTCTAGGTTTAGGGAAATTAGAAGAATGAGGTTGAAATGGGTAGTTTTAGGTCCTAAAAACCTTATATATGGCTTAGAGTAGAAGACAAAATGACATGGTTTCAATTTAAAACAATTAGGGAAAAGAACCAAAAGCCCTTGAATAATAAATGTTGAACCTCTCTACAGTTTGGACCTACGGTCCATATGACCTTCTACGTACAATACTGGTTAACCGTAGAAAAGTTCAGAATCCTTATTTTTAACCAACTTTTGACGGACCCTGTCTATAGCTCGTAGGTCTTCCTACAGACCATAGACACCAACCGTATTAACCAATTTTAACCTTAAAATATCACTAAGTCAGGGACCTTCCTACAAGACCTATCTATGGCTCGTACATAGGATGACATGCCATCCTGGTGAACCATAAAAAGGGATACTTGAACTTTATTTGAAAATATATTTCCCATATTCCTACGGTTTCCATCTATGGCCCATAAAAGCTTGTACGGTCCGTAGATGGGAACCATAGACACAACCTGCAACCCTAAAACTTGTTTTCTTAATTTTTTTCGAATTTCGAGGTGTTAGAAAGTGTGATTTATTATCAGTTATGAGATGGATCTAGCATAACTATAACTTTTGAAAATAATATTTGTTTTTCTTATTATTACTACTACTATATTTTTAAGGAGGGATATCCATTTTTTTGTAGTATATACATGAATTTTCTTATTTTTTTATTCTAATTGAAGTTATAAAAGCATAACATACCTAAAGACATTATCATGAAGAGAGCGGAAGCTTTTGTTAAAAATAGATTTCTACCCCCTTTTCCTGTCTTCATGTTACCACAATCGGCGGCGGATGCAAAAAGTGGAGAATTTTCTGAAAACCTTAGGGGTGAAAGGAGGACCAATTTATAAAGTCCAGGTTAGGAATTAATCTTGAACGTGCATCAAGTAATCAATCTTACAAATAAAATTTATTTATTTGTATACATCATTTACCGACTTTCGGATATCATTTTGTATTTAAGTCTTACAAAATGTCAAATTCATTTTATTTACCAACTTTCGGATATTATTTTGTATTTAAGTCCTTAAAAAATGTCAAATTCATTTTATTAAAACAAAAACAAAAATGAAAACAAAAAAATTGAGTTCTTTTTAAAAAATAACTATAAATTTATATTTTATTATTAATTTGGGCCCGAACTTAACATGGACAAAATAAAATTAATACAATTAACATGATTCAATTCAATTACAGAACTCAACACACACCAAAAAGTTTCACTTGTACATTTTTTCAGCATTCACATATCATATCTTATCATTTTATATAAAAAATGGGGAGCTCAAAAATGCAAAGTTTACTTACATTTTACTCCTTAAATAAATTAAAATATTATAAAATTTCCAATTCATTTAATATTAACTATATATACAATTTATAGGGGAAAATTTGGTGTAAATTGCATGATTTAGTATTAAAAATATTATATAGAAACCAGCCAGAAGAAGTGGTAACTTTTCACTAGAAAAAAAGGTTTATTGAATTTTCATCGATATACTATTAAGTATTTTAATTTGATATTATTATATTTCAAGTTAAATCATCATCATCCTCAACCTTCTCTTATTTTCATCTCTTCCATATACTACAATGTCATCTGATAGTAGGCTTATATATATATATATATATATAATTAAGGGTCTACAATTCAAAAATCTATTATTTCATTTACAATTTTAACTTCGATTTTAGTTTTGTTGATATCATTTTTCTTTTTCTTTTGCTTTTTTTTGTTGTACATAGTAAATGTTGTTGCATTTTTGTTGCAATGCTAGAAGCTAAAAACTTCAAACAAAAATAGCTAGAAGCATACATGAGTCTCTCCCATCCAAAAACCCCAGCATGCCTATTCCCAGAGAAGTATGCTAGAATTTCTGATAACAACTTCATTCTAGAAGCTGCCACAAAAGTGTTAGATATTCTGACGGAAAATACTTTACAACGAACTCTTCTAGGAAATTCTCATAGCTTGCGGCATGTCAGACATTGCCATTAAGGATATATCACCCAGTATTGATGTATCCCCCATGATTCAACAAGTTATTCTAGTATAAAACATGGAACCAAAAACTAACAAAGATACTCCGGAAAAAATTCTAACATACTAGAATATAAAGAATATAAAGGGGGAATTTCTCTAAATATATTCTTGATGAACCAACATTTCAATATTCTGATAGATATTTTGATAATGACAAACGTGAACCAGCTTCACAAGTTTGTTCAAGCATTGAGTTGAAAATAGTGGGAAGACATAAATCCTTATTAAAAGTAAACACTCCTAAATAAGGAAAAGAAAGTGCAGATGAATCCTTATCGAGAAAGGAAACCTTTTTAAGGAAAAAGTAATTACTTTCTTTGTAGGATTCAACTAGGGTTTAATAATCCCTTATAAAAGGATCTATTGACAAAGAGAAAGATATTTTTTGCAAACTAGAAATCGAGAGAACTTTGTGGAAAGAACTCTTGTGGTGCTCAAGTGAAAGATGAGAGAAAAAAGAAGAACTAGAGTTATGTTTGCTTTCTAAAGCTTAATATGCATTGTTTCATCATAGAATCAGTCTTTAGGAATAATTGTTCTAAATGTGAAAAAGAATTTGTGAGGTTTGTAACAAGAAGTGGGTTTGAATTATTGGACAAAAGAGTGCACGACTATTGTTAGTTAGTGTAAGTAACAAGAAGTGGGTTTTGCTTCTTGGAGAGTGATGCTTGCATAATCAAAGCACAACTTCCAATGCAGGTGTCTACGATCGTACAATAGTAAAGTAACCCAACTAAGGATTGAGGTCAATTCCCAAGGGAGCAGTTCCTGAAAATTAGTGGTTAAGCGCAAAAGTGCTAAAGCTAACGGTAGCTAAAGACTTTATCGAATGAAGACATGACAAATTAAAGGGTTTGACACGAGTGTCAATTATCAATGGGGGGTTTGTAAACAAGTAAAGAGCAAAATCAACAAAAATAAAGAGAGATACGAATATGGAGACGGGATTCTTGAGATGTGATAGGAATACGGGCTATACTAGATCATTGGGTACATGCTTTTGATAGTAAATTCGTTGAATATTTGTGACTAGGCTATACTATAGTGGGGGTAAATTCTCTCTAGAGCAACTTACCCCGAATCAACTCGGTTTCTCTCAAATACCAAGTTGCCGCATGAAGAGCAGCCTCTGCCTTAGCCCACTCACTCTCTCAAGATGAGTGTGTGCGAGAAGGACTAGGGTTCACTCTCTCGAGCTGAACCTCATGTCGACCCAATCCCATCGACCATCAATTTAGTAGTCTTAGTTTTACTACCTCTCTCTCGAGCAAGCCGAAAACACAAAGGTGAAATCATATTTGCAACTACAATTTCATTCAGTTCCACCACAACTACTAAACGAAATCACATATACACAATAAATAAGCCATCAACAAGAAAGACCCATCAGATAATCTAATCCATATTCACAAAATCACACCCCAAGAATTGAGGTTTTAGCAAGACATGTAAAAAAGATAAAAAAAGTTATACCAACCTCAGTTTCCATCAATGGGTATGCAAGATTAAGTCTTAAAACAAGTCAAGAGTGAAGAATCTACAAGACCCAAGTCCAATTTCTTGGAGTCGAAACTCTTTGAATCTTCAAGGTGTTAGAACAAAGTCTCCAAAACCCTCTAAAACTTTGAACTGAATATATTCTAAGTCTGAAATAAATTGTCTATGACTTGATTTCTTGATTGATTGATTGTTAACAATTTCAACAAGTATTTATAGTGTTTGAAAATTTGTGTTGCAGCGGATCACTCAGCACATTTAGTCGGGATCGCCGATACACTCGCGATCCGCCTTTTGGTCAATTTCATCGCCTTCTTGCTGTAGCCTTCAACATTTTTGTGCTTCGAGTCGTTGGGTGATATAGTACTGCTTTGTGGAACTACTCAGTGACACGTCGACTTCTCCATTTCATTGCCAACTTGATCACTCCCTTCAAGGCATAACACACTGGAAAATAAGGCGATCCCCAGGCCGATCGGTGATCTTCAAGCCTTCATTTTTTCGTTCTTTTTAGCCTCTTTGTTCCTTCTTGCCAAGTAGTTTTCATGCTTTGCCTTAAACTCCAAATACCTGAAACTTAACGGTTTTCATCACATTTTAACTCAATATGTTAAAATGCAAGCTCAAGCTCAAGCTCAACAAAAGTGTTTGAATGCCCCCACACAAAGAATGATTCCATTTTCACACACAAAGGTTTAATCATTTAAAGCTTCAGAATCAAATGCAACGCTCACAATAAAAAAGAAGAACACAATGCATGCTTTCACCCATAGGTTTGCTTGAATTTTCCAATCAACATTTGTTTCAGCTCACTCAAGATCAGAAAGGTCTTTTCATGGCTTGTAACTGGGCTGAGTGCAAAAGTATGGTAATTTAGGCTCAGTGATTTGCATCCTCATGAAATGTGGTGCTCACAACACTTCCTTTCCTCTTCCTTCATCATTTTCTTTAGTGCTCATAAGTCATCCTACTATTCACTTTCCATGGATTGTTCGGGAACCGCATTTCTTTTGTATTTTATTCCACAACTTTTTCTTTTTCATTCCTTTCTTCTTTTTTTCTCTTCTTTATTTTTGTATGGAGTGGTTCCATTTTTCTCAACACCGTGGGTTAAAAGAGACTTTCCTTGCACTTCATGACTTTCCCTTATCTTTTCACCACACCCTCAACTTAGGCTTTTGGCCAAAGTTGGCTATTCAATTAACCACAAATCAAGAGGATTAAGGGTAGTGGATTAAGAGAGGTATAGTATTCATCAAGTTTCTTCCAAAAAAAAGATAAGGTTGAAGGAGTGTTCAAAAAATGTTCACACACTCACGACGTAGGCCACAAAAGAGGTATATGTCAAATTGGCTCACACTCTTCGAAGTTGCCTAAGATCATATCAGGAGATAGCCTTACTTAGTCGATTGGACAAACGGGGCCAATTCTAGGTGTTATCATGCATGGTTCATAGTAAGCTCATCACACAAGGCATCGCACTAAAGTCAAACAAGAATCCACACTTTTATTAGTGTGCAACGTTCATCGCAAGAGAATCAATTTGATAATTGTCTAGTCACAACGAGATACAAAAAGTTCACATATTGTCTATGCAACTTCATTTGGTCTTATCGTAGCCGTACATTCATGTTCGTTCATTTATGAGTACTATTCAATTCATCAGTATTGATCGAAACTGAGACTCAAATTTGCCAAGGAACAACCACATTCAAGTACATACAAGAGGTGGCAAAATTTTCGAAAGGGTCAAAATAATTTGCAATAAAAATAGAAGGAGTCACAAGTTCAAACGTCCGCAAAAAGTAGTGTAAAACACCACATTATGATTCACAACCCAAATACATAATCAAAACATGAATCACATATAACACAACAAAGGTGGGCCTCGCCCCACCACAATTAAAAACATTTGTCCTCAAATGCAAATGACACTAAATCCAAAAGTCAAAATAAAGTAAGATAGAACGGAGGTAAATAGGGGATCCTGTCTATAGAGTGGCTCCATCTATCGGGGCTTCAGTGCCTGGTGTATCAATCTGGACTTGGGGATTAATTCCCTGAGTCACCTCAGAAGTATCAGCTCCGCTACAATCAACAAAATGTGTGCCTACCATGGAGGCTGCACAGAGGCATCTATCAAAATCTCCTCAGTCACAGTAATGTCTACAAGATCTCTCTCAGCCTCCCTAAAGGTAGGCATATTTTTGTAGATGCTCTCCTACTGCATCTCTGTCTGCTCCTCGTCAGTTTCAGCATATCACTCATCAACTGTCGCTTCCTCCTTGTGTATATATCTGGTGGTATTCAGAGGAATCCCTGAGGTATCAAGGGGTTCTACGTCTTATGCATTCTGAATAAATGAAGTGAAGTTGGTAGACATCAAATAGTCAACGTCCTTCCTCAGGTTTCCTACCTCGGCTTGTAAAGTTGAAATCTCAGAGCCCCCCTCCCACGTGCTTGCTCTCATAGGATGTGGCCCTACCATTCAGATCCTCAACAGAAGCATGTTAGGGCGTTAATGAAGCTAATATAGAAGCCTCAATCATTCAGGGGATGTCTCTCTCCAGTCTAGTAGCTCTCACGTCAGCTAACTGAGCAGAGTGCCCCATCTTCAGGATCATCGCCTGAGTAATCCTGGGCTACTGGCTGGAAGTGGACGTGCTTGGAGCATGCGAAGCAGAAGTAGAGGCTGAAGTACATGAAGGCTCAGGGTTTGGACTAGGCAAAGGTGTCTCTACAGGTAACGAGCCAACATCCACCTTCGGGAGGTATCTACCGGAGCTGCCCTCCTCCTATCAGCCTCATCTTTGCTGCACTCGGCCTCGATGCGCCGGATTTCAGTAGAGGAGAATGGGGTAACTTTAAAATCTCTGGTAGTGTACCGGTGCACTACAGCACACTGGCAACGCTCCGTGATTAGGACTGGGAATAGGAAGGAGGTTTGTCTATGTTTGGCCCTCATGGCTATCTCCTACTCAATGATAAGTCCCAAGTTAAGCCACCTCTTTCCTAATATCGACCCTAGACAAGATGCATTTTCATGCCAGAGGATAGATTCGTTCTGTGAAGGCATGATGGAGCTGCTGATGAATCCAAACCAATACCGGGCATCTACATTCAGATCCTTCTTCTCGATCTGTACTCCTGCATCCATCCACCTCGTAGTGACATCAAAGAGAAGTGGTGCAAGCCAACCCTTCAAGTCATCCAGGGACTGGGCTGTCACCAGGCCCTCATAATCATGCTCAAAAACTATAGCTCTCTCCAAAACAACATTTATGATATCGCTGCAGCACCCGACTTCCACACCCCGTACCATGACTGATTTAACCGGTCTAAACTCACCAACCTTCTTCTTACTCTTTGGCACCAAAGTAGCATATGCATCGTAGAATTCCCAAACCCATGAAGGAACAGAGAGGCCACCGGGAGTGGTGAAGATTTAAAACCTGTGTCAATTTAGTATTTCCTGCACACTGGAGTATCTACCCTCTAGTCCTTCCATAGATAACAATTTCTCTTTGAGGATGGTTAGCAAACCATCACCTTTCAATCTATTAAGAAGTTTGGGAGGAGGAACCATTGGTGGAACAGGGTCCACAGCAGGTGCCGGAGTTGGCACTGATTCTGCTTGTGTAGAAGCTGAAGAAGCTTTGTTAGCTGTGGTTTGAGATCTAGCTTGTGGTTCAGAACGCCGAAGTCGTACTACCTGGTCATTGTCAGGCTCGAAAGACCTGTCATAAATAGGCCTCTTTCCTTTGCCTTTGTCATCTGGTTGCGCTTCAATAGAGGATTTGATCCTCCTTCGTTGATAATAACACCTCATGCTCTTTTGTGGGGTGGCTCGTCGAGGTTTGTTCTCACCATATCTGGAACATGTTAAGAACAAATTAGAAATAAATTAATCACATTCATTGAAGACCATTTGTAGAGAGGCTCGCCGAAATACTCGACTAGTCGCCTATTTGCTCTGGCGTGCTGAATCGTGCTTGCCGAAATGATTGCATTTTATATTGTGGCAATTAGGCAAAGATTTGGTTAACTCGGAAGATCACCGACACCTTTCGGCGAGTAAGAACTAGCTCGCTGAAAGTTACAGTGTAAACAAGGTTCAGGAGTGCAGACAAAGGGCGATCAAGAATACTTTCAACAAGTTGCTGAGTGCTTTCGGAAATCTCAAGCTTCTCGCCAAAAGTTACAGGACTAAACAACACATATAATCTGAAAATTAAGTGGATCAGGGGTAATTTGGTGAACCGCCGAGTGGTTCGGCGAGCTCGACCCAACTCGTCGAAGGACCCAACGTGCGTATTTTCAATCCACCTTCTTGAATTCAACCCCGCAACCCCAGAAACAAAATCAAATCATGCAATAGCTAAATTAGGCTCAGCCCCAAAGCACCCATCACCCCGAAATACTCAGACTTCTTCCGGTTTTCCCAAATTTGGCCATTTGATGACAAATACACTTAAGAATAGTGTCACCCACTCTACCATTGAGCAATATACGTCATTTAGCGCAAACATGGGCTACTTAGACTTCACCTAAACAATCTAAACGATACGAAAGCTCAACCTCATAAGATTTCATTTATCTAAAAGAACAAATTGACATGTATTTGACTATCAAAACAGTACAAGAAATATTGTTAAATTAAAATTGGCATTGAGACAATCTAATCCTATCAGAGAGGCCCAGCACATGACAATACGATATGATCATTGCAAATTAGTACACAAATATTTTGAAAGTAAACTCGAGATTCGTAAACCAACCTTAGATGTCGATTAAAAAGGGATTAAAATGCTAGGCGGCAAAGAAATCCTAGTTCTGAGCACACGACAGATCAAATCGGGCACGCTGACCTCTTTGGCGATACGCCGACTGGACCATTTGCTCGCCAATCTACATTATTCAAACACTTTCCACATGTAAACCTGCACAACCAACACACCATTATTCACAAAAACAAAACTAAAGCATTTAAGACCTTGGATTAGCTCCCAAGCAGTGCCTTAGTTAACGTCGTGGCACGATGCAAGTCCTTACTCTCCATTATTAGGGTTGACCCTAGTATTGCTAGGTAACCCCAATTTCTTGATTGGGTATATATGAGGTGACTCATACTTCACAAAGTTCTCAAGCAACTGTATAGATCAGGAATTAGAACCAATCATCTAGTTCATCACTTCGACGTTCTCCTTCATCTCGTCCAGCACTTTGTCATGTTCACTTACTTTGTGAAGAATGATTGCGATCATTCCTTCCACACGTTGGCCCTCATTATCCTAAGGTTTTTTTCGCTCATGAGGAGGGATGTATTTATCTTTCCATATGCATTGGACTTTGATCTTCACTATCTTTCCGGTCAACTCATCCATCTGAGTCATTAGTGTGGCCAACATGAAGTCTATCTCTACTTCTTGGTTTGTCTCAGCTATGCGATCAAGTAGGTGGGCTGCTTTCTCATAAAGCTGTTGTGTAATGCCACCCGGAATGAGTTGGTCGGTAATTGCCTTGTTTCCGAGACCAAGACTTCTTTAGAAGCAGTCCAGGAGGACTATATTAGGAATTTCATGAGTGGGGCATTAAATCATAAGCGATTTAAACCTTTCCCACGCCCATGAATCCGTTCACCTTACAATTGTTTGAAGGTTAGAATGTGATCCATGTACATCATCACTTTTAATGAAGGGAAGTTCATCTCTCCACCTTTTCTCTTTCAAAGCTCAAACAAGCAAAACAAAACTAAAGATTAAGTAAGCGATGTATAAGGACGTAATCAACTGACACTAGTTTGATTCAACTTCCATACGATCGCGTGTAGTGATATAACCCAACCAAGGGTTGGGATCGTTCCCATAGGGAGTGGTTTTCAGAATTAATAGAAAAATAAAATTTAGTTCTAATAAGTCATAGCTAAAAACATTTTGGAATAAAAACATACTAAATCAAAGGGGTGACGCAAGCATCAATTATCAATGGGGGTTTGTATTATGCAAATAACAAAAATAGTAAAAATATAAGAAAATGAGATATGGAGAGGGGATTTTTGGGATGTGATACGAATACCGGATAGACTAGACTATTGAGTGCATGCTTTTCATAGTAAATTTGTTGAATATCTGTCACTAGGTTAGACTCTAGTGGGGGTAAATTATCTCTCGAGCAATTTACTCCAAGTTGCCACATTAAGCATAGCCTCCGCCTTACCCCATTTACTCTCTTAAGCTGAATGAGTGGGAAAAGGACTAGGATTCACTCTCTGGAGCTGATCCCATGTCGACCCAATACCACCGGCTATCAATTTAGTAGTCTTAGTTTTACGACCTCTCTCTGGCAAGCCAAAAACAATAAGATGAAATCCTAGTCCTAATGATACTGATACAAGTATTCAAGGTCATCAACATGTCCTTCGTTGATACCACATGCAGTTCAAGTTAGCTATGGTGAGCCTCCTTGCATCCGGAGGGTTCCACTTGTACTTTCAGTTATATCAGTTGTTAGGATGTCGTGGGTCTTGTGTTGATTTCCATCTTTGTCAGTTAGATGCTTCATAAATAGATAGCAGAGTTTCAGTAGTCTGATTCATTTATCTTGTTAAATATTTTAAAGACTTGAGTTGCCTAGTTTTGGATAGTTGAATATACAATTGTATTCTGAGTTAATAATCAAATAGGTCATTTATACGAGGCAGTCGTTACCTATTGCATATCGTTACATAGTTCAACTATTAGTAGTCAATAATATTCCCAAGTACTTAAGCCTTTTTTTTTTTCACACGGTATGTGTGTACAATTAAGTCCCACAAAACACTTTTCAGTAGGTCCGCCAATTATTTCTTTGATTACTTTACTACATTGATAGCATATGATCATATGGAGTATAAAAATGCACTAGGTGTCAGGTTCCAAATCATTACCAAAAATATACTTCTTGTATGAGAGGTAATAGAAGAAAATCCATAGAAAACACATATAATTCTCTCACTAATGGAACTTTTCCAACTAGGTGTATAGTCTATTCCATGACTTACCACATACCATTTCTTTTACCATATATAGGAAGCATATGAATTTTTTTCACTGGTCCCTAAGGCACAACAATAAAAGATAAAACATCTCATGTTCCTGTCCCTTCCATTCTCTTCTTCTTTCTTGTTTCGAAAAATAGATTCATTGACGATACAGCTCGCAATTTGAAATAACTATGAAGAAGCTAATAATTGGAGATAGTCATTTTTGGAAAGAGTGAAAACCTGGAAATTTTCTTAAGTTAGAATTAGTTGTGTTTTGGCCAACTTCAAATGGACATAACTTCTAGATCGGGATGAGTTAGAGGTAGTTCTAGATATGTTAGGAAAGCTCTTGGAATTATCTTTCCAAATCCACTGAGTTTGAATGATTCCGAGTTCGTATGAGTGAGTTATTCCCGTTGGAATTGGACTATTAGAATAAGGAAAGTCCAATCCGATTTTCAAAGGGTAGTTTGGTCTTTTCCTTGCCCAATTATTTATTTCGTGTTTGGTAATTAAGTTAGGGTCTAATCAAAATTTGATCAATTTACGCTTTTACCAAAATACGCTAGGGCTTGTAGAAAAGAGAAAAGAAGAGGAGAAAGGAGAAGAGGAGCAAGATTCGTCAAGATCGTGGAGTTTAGCATGTGCATTTTGTCAGGGGTGATCCCTACAAATATGTGAGATCACATAGCATTGGGTTATTTCATCCACACGCCAATCGTGATTCAATTCAGCGAAATATGTTTGATTTGAAACTAAATCCTTTGAGTTCTTGATGAAATTCGTTTGAATTCTTGTGGGTTTAAGTTTCTTGTAATTTGATTCGTGTTTCCGGGTGTAATTTCGATTTGAATCTATCATATATTGATGGTATTAAATATTCTAAGCGTTTGGGGAAAGAACCACTGAAGTTTAGAGGGTTTAGATATGAAAAAAGAGCAAGAAAAGTTGTCAAACACCTGGGAAAAGGGGTGGGGCGTCGCGCCAACCAGCGCGCCCCTAAAGGGTTTCTGAAGTTTCACCCTTGGGGCACCATGCCAGCCAGCGCGCCCGAACTTGTTCTCAGAATTTTGAGGGATGGCACCCCGCGCGTCTCAGAGCGCCAGGGACGCCACTTCTCCCTATTCATTACCCACATTTTACTACTTGTTCCTTAGCAATGTACCTATCTTTTCTAGTTGATTCCAACACTCTAAGGTACATCTAAACATCATGAAATCATCAATAAACATGAGATCATGAACCTTGAATCCATTATCCAATTCAAGGAAAATTAAGATAATAGTCAAGAGAAGTAAGAGTCAATTCAGGAGAAGTTTATAAAGTTTTCAAAAATCTTTCACAAAAGTTTTAACTTTGTTTAAAGACTTAAGTTTCAAGTTAAGCAAAGAGTAAAGAGTTGAGTTCATTTCTTCAAAAGAAGTATATCGGGACTATGTATTCCCAAAGAGTAAAATGTTTTCACATTTAAACAAGAAAGGAAACATTGATTTCCAAAGAGTCTTTGAGCTAGTTTTCAAAAAAGTGTAATCGCTTTCTAAATGAAGCAAGAGAGGAAACTATGATTTCCAAGATAGCCTTTGAGCTATGTTTTTGAGCAATTATCTCAAATCACAGAAAGAAGTATGTTTTTAAACATAAGAGCTAATATCACATTTTTGGGAGTAGAATTGAGCACCGATATAGGGGAGAGTTTAGAAAACTCACAGCCCCCATAAACCATGTAGCCATCATGGGTAGAAAAGGGTTATACTTTTTAGATAATTGCTTTAGTGATTTTTAGCATAGACTAGTGGATCCACTTAGTAGTTCAGGTTCTATACCCTCGGCAAGGTATAGGACGGCCCTGTCAGCGTGAGGAAAAATGTTGTATCATCACAATAGCTCTTACGCGAGGGTTGTTAGTTAGAGAAACTTCCACAGAAGTAATTGTATTTTTACATACGTAGTTTATTTGCATTTTTACATACTTCTTAGAGTTATATGTATCTTTGCATACACACAGAGTTGACATCATGTTTTAAACATAATTTCTTTATATTTCACTTGTTTTAAACTGATTTATATGTAAAGGACTTCAGTTATGTTGAACCAGGTAAGTTCTTCAAATTCTTTTCTAGCCTATGTTGTGTTTAGCATTCCAACTCGCATACTTGTACATTCAATGTACTGATGCCATTTGGTCTGCATCTTATTATGATGCAGACACATGTAACTACGATCGGCAACTACGATCGGCATCCAGCGCATCATTGATCTAGTGAGCACTCCAGAGTCAGTTGGTGAGCCTCCTTGCATTTTGGAGGACTCATTTTTATTGCTTTCAGTTTTATTACTATTTTATTAGGATGTCGTGGGTCTTGTCCCGACATCTATCTCGGTTTTTTAGAGGCTTCATAGACAGTCAGATGTTAGTTATTGAGTTTCTATTTCGTGTTTTAATGGTTGAGACGTGAGTTGCCACTTTTGGCCAGTGAATGTTATCTTGATACATTTTAAGTGTTTATTGAGCAGTTCAGTTTACTTTAAAAGTATTTTTCTTCATAAGTTAGGTCTTCCAATGTGTAAGTAATTCAGGCCAAGGGTTCGCTCGGGCCCAGCAATGGTTCTTGAGTGCCAGTCCCCCCAGGGTGTAGGCTCGGGGCATTACAAACTTAGTATCAGAGCACAAAGTTCAAGAGTCCTAAGGAGTCTACAAAGCCATGCCTGTAGAGTCCTAGTTATTGGTGTGAAGCGCTCCATATCTATAATTAGGAGGCTATAACATTTAGGAATTCCTTCATTTCTTTCATACTCACTTCGTGCAGTAGAGTGTATCTTTCTAACTTATGCTTACGCATAACTGATTTTGAGTTGGCATATGGCTGAGAGTGTCTTCATGAGGCATTTCTTTCCTCGTGAGATAAGAGAATCAAATAGATGGTTGTTGACATGAGGAGCAGGATGAGTTATTCGTTGTTGGGTTGCCTTGTCTGTAAGATAGGAAAGTAAGGCAGTCATGCTAGTAGTTGACATGGGTATAACAGGGTTGATGATCCATCTGAAACATGTCGAGAAGCACCAGCTCAAGGATATAGAAGAGTTTTAGAATGAGAGGGCTAAGACGTTAGGGAACGAGTCCGGATAGCATAAGAGTAATGCCAACCGGTCATCCTTCCAACAGAAACAGAAGGTACCTGCTCCATCATCTGCTAGTGCACCTGCACCTAAGAACAAAGGTGAGTACAATAGTCAGAATTTCATAGCTAAACATGTGTATTCTCAGGGTAGCATGGCGCAAGGAGGTAGTAAGCCTTCTACCTTCGCTAAGTGTAGTAGGAACCACTCATGTACATGTCGTAAGTTCGCAGTAGTTGTTTCAAGTGTTGTTAGAATAGTCATTTCATGCGAAAATGTCCAAAGAAAAAGCAGGGTAATGGTAATGGGGGCAATAGAGCCCAGTCTTCTTCGATTGCTCCACCAAGACAGAGTTGCACCTAGAGGGGATACATTCGGTATTGGCGGAGGAAATAACCTCTTATATGCTATCAATATTCACCAAGAGCAATATGATTCACCAGATGTTGTCACTGGTATGATCCAAGTCTTTGACTTTACTGTTTATGCTTTACTAGACCCAGGAGCGAGTTTGTTTTTTGTAACTTCATATGTTGCTATGAATTTTGATGTTATTGCTAAGCAACTTAGTGAACCATTCAGTGTTTCTACACCTGTTGGTGAGTCTATTCTAGCAGAGAGACTCTATCGTGATTGTCCCATTTCCATCAATCACAAGACTACCATGGATGATTTAATTGAGTTAGACATGGTAGATTTTGATCTCATTCTTGGTATAGACTGGCTTTATGCCTGTTATGCCTCAGTTGATTTTAGAACTCGAGTTGTCAAGTTCCAGTTTCCAAATGAGCAAGTCTTAGAGTGGAAAAGAAGTTCAGCAGTGCCTAAGGGTCATTTCATTTCATACCTTAAGGCAAAGAAGTTAGTTTCTATGTTTTTATCACTTAGTCCGAGTTAATGAATCAAGTGTTGAGATACCTCTTATTCAGTCAGTTTCAGTAGTAAAAGAGTTTCCAAAAGTATTTTTCAGATGATCTACCTAGAGTCTCTTCTGAGAGAGAGATAGACTTCGGTATAGATATTCTCTCAGATACTCGTCCTATATCCTTTCCACCATATAGAATGGCACCAGCAGAGTTGAAAGAGCTTAAAGAGCAGTTAAATGATCTCTTATAGAAAGGGTTTATTCGACCAAGTGTCTCTCCTTGGGGAGCTAAGGTCTTATTTGTGAGGAAGAAGGACGGTTCCCTTAGAATGTGTATAGATTATCGCCAGATGTACAAGGTTACCATTAAGAATAAATATCCTCTCCCAATGATTGATGATCTTTTCGATCAACTTCAGGGCGCCACTTGTTTCTCTAAGATAGATCTCAGATCTACCTACCATCAGTTAAGGGTAAGGGAATGCGATATTCCAAAGACAACATTCAGGACCCGTTATGGTCATTATACATTTCTAGTCATGTCATTCGGTTTAACTAATGCGCATGCAACATTCTTGGGCATTATGAATTGAGTTTTCAAACTTTATTTAGATATGTTTGTTGTCGTCTTCATTTATGACAAACTAATGTATTCAAGGAATGAAGAAGATCATGCTAACCATCTCAGAATGGTTCTTCAGACTTTGAAAGATAAGAAGTTATATGCTAAGTTCTCTAAATGTGAGTTTTGTCTTGATTCTATGGCGTTCTTGGGCCACATAGTTTGCGATAATAGAATTAGAGTTGATACTCAAAAGATTGAGGCAGTGCAGAATTGGCCTAGACCCACATATCCAACTGATAATAGGAGTTTCTTGGGTTTGTTTGGCTATTATAGAAGGTTTGTAGAGGGTTTCTCATCCATTTTGTCTCCTTTAACCAAGTTGATTAAGAAAATAATGAAGTTTCAATGGTCTGAAGATTGTGAGAAAAGCTTTCAGGAATTGAAAAAGAGGTTGACTATTGCCCCAGTTTTGACCTTACGAGAAGGTACGCAAAGCGTTGTTGTCTATTGTGATGCATCTAGAGTTGGTTTGGGTTCTGTTTTAATGCAGAATGGCAAAGTCATAGCTTATGCCTCCAGATAGTTGAAAGTTCATGAGAAGGATTTCCGAACCCAAGAAATAAAGTTGGCTGCCGTAGTATTTGCTTTGAAGATATGGCGTCATCATTATATGTATGGTGTTCATGTTAATGTATTCACTGATCACAAGAGTGTTCAATATGTGTTCACTCAGAAAGAGCTTAATCTCAGACAAAGGAGGTGGTTAGAATTATTCAAGGATTATGACAGTATTCTTTACCACCCAGATAAGGATTATATTGTTGCTGATGCTTTAAGTAGGTTGTCTATGGGTAGTACTACCCATGTTGAGTAGGAAAAGAGAGAGTTAGATAAATATGTGCATAAACTGGCACTCTTGGGGGTCCGACTGATGGATTCCACAGAAGGAGGAGTAGTGGTTCTGAATGGGGCTGAATCTTCCTTAGTGTCAGAAGTGAAAGAAATGCAAGACCAAGATCCAATTTTTCTTGAATTGAAGGAAATTGTTCATAAGCAAAAAGTATTATCTTTTGAACAAGTGGGAGATGGAGTATTGAGATATTACGGTAGGTTGTGTGTACCAATGGTGGATGGACTCCAAGAGAGGATCATGGAGGAAGCTCATAGCCCCAAATATTCCATTCATCCGGGTTCTACAAAGATGTATCGTGATTTGAGAGAGCTGTATTGGTGGAATAGTATGAAGAAGGGCATTGCAGAATTTGTTGATAAGTGCCCAAATGCCAACAAGTTAGAGTAGAACACCAAAGGCCCAGTTGTTTGGATCAGAATATTGAACTTCCGGAATGAAAGTGGGAGATCATTAACATGGATTTCATCACAAGTTTACCAAGGACTCATAGGCAGCATGATTCTATTTGGGTGATTGTCAACAGAATAACAAAATCAGCCCACTTTTGGTCGGTAAAGACTTCTCATTCGGTAGAAGATTATGCTAAGTTGTATCTTCAAGAGGTGGTAAGACATCATGGGGTTCCAGTCTCCATTATTTCAGATAGAGGTGCACAATTTACTGCACAGTTTCGGAAGTCATTCCAAAAAGGCTTGGGTTCAAAGGTGAACTTAAGTACTGCCTTCCATCCTCAGACAGATGAGCAAGCAGAACGCCCTATTCAGACCTTGGATGATATGTTGAGGGAATGTGATTAATTTCAAAGGTAATCTGGATTATCACCTACCTCTAATTGAGTTTGCTTACAACAATAGTTACCACTCGAGCATATGATGTTTGCGTAATGAAGACACAACTTCCAAAGCAAGTGTCTACGATCGTAAAACAGTAAAGTAACCCAAACAACGATTGGGGTCGAGTCCCAAGGGAGTGGGCTTGAGAATTAATAGAAAAATAAAATTAAGTTCTAATTAGTCATAGCTAAAAACATTATCCAATGAAAACATGTAAAATCTAAGGGGTGACGCAAGCCTTAATTATCAATGGGGGTTTGTCAAAAATAAGCAAAAATGCAAAGAGTACTAATCAAGGAGATGGGATTCTTGGGATGTGATAGGAATACGGGATAAACTAAAATATTGGGTACATGGCTTTGATAATAAATCCATTGAATATTTGTGACTAGGCTAGACTATAGTGGGGGTAAATTCTCTCTTGAACAACTTAACCCGAGTCAAATGGGTTCCTCTCGGACACCCACTTGCCACATGAAGAACAACCACTGCCTTAGCCCACTCCCTCTATTGAGTTGAGTCTATGGGAAAAGGACTACGGTTCACTCTCTTGAGCTAAACCTCATGTCGACCCAATCCCATCGGCCATCAATTTAGTAGGCTTAGTTTTACGACCTCTCTCTCGAGCAAGCCGAAAACACAAAGGTGAAATCATATTCGCAATAACAATTTCACTAAGTTCCACCACAACTACTAAACTAAATCACATTTAGACAACAAATAAACCATCAACAAACAAGACCCAACATGTAATCTAACCCATATTCATAAAATCATACCCGAAAAATTGGGGTTTTAGCTAGACTTGTAAAAGAAATAGAAATTTATACCAAAATGAGTTTGCATTCAAATGGGTATGAAGATTTAAGTCTCAAAACAAGCAAAGAAAAAAGAATGCACAAGACCCAGGTCCAAATTCTTGGAATTGAAACCCTTTGAATATTCAAGTTCTTCAAAACCCTCTCCAAACTAAGAACTCAAAAGTCTATGTTAAAAATTCTATATTAAAATCTCCTCTTAAGCTACAACTCTCAATGAGTATTTATAGTTTTCAAAAATCTGTGTTGCAGCGGATCATTCGGCGTCGTTAGTCTAGATCGCTGATCAACTCGGCGATCCGCCCTTTGGTATGTTTCATCGCCGTCTTGCTCTATCCTTCAACATCGTCATGTTTTGGATCATTGGGAGACATAGTACTACTTCGCGGAACTGCTCGGCGGCATGCCGACTACTCCTTTTCACCTCCAATTTGATCCTTTCTTTCAGGGCTTTGCACATTGGAAAAAAAGGCGAGGATAAGACCTTTTGGCGATTCGCCAAATGGGTTCGGCGTTTCTCAAATCTTCATTTCTTTATTCTTTCAGCTACCTTTGCTACTTTTTTGCTAAGTAGTGTCCATGCTTTCCCTCAAACTCCAAATACCTGAAACTTAAGGGTTTTCATCAGATATTTAGATAAAATATGCATTTGAGGACACTAATTCTATCAAAATATAGCCCTAAATAAGTTCCATTTGTGGACTCATCAACACCCCCAACTTAAACTTTTGCTTGTCCTCAAGCAAACTCAAGTTTAGTAGTTCAAAAAGGGTATCTCGAACAGTGCTACACAAGAATCAATCATGAATGCACACAAAAAGACTCAATTTACTTATGTAAAGATCAAATGTGCACTCAAATATTCAAGTTGTAACTCACCAATACCAAAGAATCTCATTCTCACAATACTAGCTTCAAATTCAACTTCAAGCTCAACAAAAGTGTTCAAATGCCGTCACAAAAGGAATGTTTCCATATTACAAAGAAAGGTTTAATCATTTGAAGTTTCGAAATCAAATGCAACGCTCACACTCACAAAGAAGAACACAATGCATAATTTCACCCATAGGTTTGCCCATATTTTCCAATCAACACTTGCTTCAGCTCACTCAATATGAAGAAAGTCTTTTCAGGGCTTGTAATGGGACAGAGTGCAAAGGTATGGTCATTTAGGCTCAGTGACTTTCAATCTCCTGAAATGTGGTGCTCACAACACTTTCCTCTTCCTTCAGCATTTTCTTTAGTGCTCATAAGTCATCCTATTATTCACTTCCCATGGATGGTTTGGGAACCCCATTTCTTTTGTACTTTTCAACTTTACTCCACAACTTTTCCTTTACATTTTTTTTTAATATATATGGAGGGGTTCCATTTTTTCTTAATACCATGTGTTAAAGGAGTCTTTCCTTGCACTTCTTGACTTTCCCTTTTCTTTTCACCACACCCCCAACTTAGGCTTTTGGACTAAGTTGGCTATTCAAACAAACCACAACTTCATGAGGATTATGGGTAATGGATAAAGAAAGGTCATTGTTTTCATCAAGTTTCTTCCAAAGAAAAGTAAGGCTCAAGGGGTGTTTAAAAGATGTTCACATACACTTACAAGGTAGGCCACAAAAGAGGTATATGTCAAATTAGCTTACACTCTTAGAATTTTCCTAAGATCATATCAGAGATAGTATCACTTAGTTGACCGGACCAATGGGGAAAATTCTAGCATCCATCATGCATAGTTCACAGGTAAGCTCATCACACTAGGCATTGATACTATAAGACAAACAAGACTCCACACTTTCGATAGTGTGTAATGATCATCACAAGAGACTCGATTCGATACTAGGCTAGTCATAACGAGATGCAAAGAGTTCACATATTGTCTATGCAACTTCATTTTGCCTCATTGTAATTGCACATTCATGTTCGTTCAATTGAGAGCACTATTCAAATCATCGGTATTGATCGGAACCGAGACTCAAATATTACAAAAGAACACCCATATTCAACACATAAGAGGTGGCAAAAATTTAATTTTTGGACAGGTCAAAATTATTTTCGAATTTAAAATAAAAGGAGCCATAAGCTCAAACATCCACGCAAAGCAGTGTAATAACGCAATAATAGCTCCCAACCCAAAATATATAATCAAAATAAGTATGCACAAAGGTGGGCCTCACCCCACCACAAACAAAAATCATTTGTCCTTAAATGTGAATAAAAGTATCCAAAAGTAAAAGTAAGTAAGACAAAGGGAGGTGAAGAAAAGTCCTGTCTATGCAGTCTCTCCATCTGTCAGACCTCAGTGCCCGGTGTAGAAGTATGAATTTGGGCATCAGTGCCCGGAGTCACCTTAGTGGGAATAGAAGTGCCAGATCCACTAGGGCTGCTATGGACGTCTCAGTTGGCGATGTCTAGATCACCGGCTGCACAATCGTCCCGACAAGATCTGACAAATCTCTAAATATACTCTGCTCTGAGCTCTCAATCATCTCCTCCTCATGTACTGCTATCAGCTTCTCATCAGTCTTTACATTTGACTTCTTATATGTTGTGCCACCCCTCTATACATCTCCGGTGGTAGCTAGAGGAATCCCTGAGGTCTCAGGAGAATCCTCATCATCTCAACCCCGCATCAATGAGGTAAAGTTGGTAGACTTCAAATAGTCTACGTCTTTCCTCAAATCTTTCACTTCTGCTTTCAAAGTAGAAACCTCGGATGTGTCCCCCTATCTGCTCTCACAAGCAGTGACTCGAGTAGCCAGATCATTAACAGAGGCCCTAAGGGGGGTCAGTTCACCCAAGATAGCACTACCGATCATCCATGGAATGTATCTCTCCAATCAAGTCGCTATCACATCCACTAAATAGGCCAATTATCCCATCTTAAGGATCATGGCCTAGGTAATTCTAGCAGGTTGGGAGGAGAAAGAAGCACCTAGGACCTGTGAAGAAGAGGAAGGAGCGGATGTACCTGAAGACTCAGAGGTCGGAGTAGGCTAAGGTGCCTCTGCTGGTAACGAGTCAACATCAACTTCTGGAGAAATATCTTATGGAATTGCTCTTCTCCTATCAACCTTCTGTCGTGTGAAGTTGGCTTCAATACGCTGTATGTCAGTGGCGGAAGACAAGATGACCTCAATATCCCTCGTAGTGTCCCGAGGTACTCCAGCAAACTGGCACAACTCCGTGATCAAGACTGGAATGGAAGAGAAGTCAGTTTTTGCTTGGCCCTCATATCCATCTCTTGTGAAATCAGCAGCCCTATATCGATGTGCCTCCTGGACATGATAGAACCAAGGCAACTGCCTTAGGATGGCGCAAAATGGACTCATTCTGGGATGGCATGATGGTGCTGCTGATGAAACCAAACCAGAATCTGACAGCGATGTTCAAGTCCCTCTTCTCAATAGGAGCCCCTGCATCAATCCACCTCGGGGTGGTGTAAGAAATCAGAGGAGCCAGTCAACCCTTCAAGTCATCTAGGGATTAAACAATAGGCAACCCATCATAGGGAAGTGCAGAATGCAGTGGTCTACCCAATACAGTTTTAATATACTCGTTATGGCACTCAACTTCCTTGCCTCTGACCATGATTGACTTTACCGTTCTAAACTCGATTGCCTTCTTCTTGTTCTTGGGCATCAACTCCCCATAAGGTGTGTAAAATTCCCTAACCCAAGAAGGAATGTAAGGGACTTGGGGCCTTGTGAGCTGCTCAAACTCATGGTATCAGAGGGTGTAGTTGCCTTTCCGGCCCTCCGTAGATAATTTCTTATCCTCTAGAATTGTTTGTACCCCCTCACCTTTCAGTCTGTTCAGTAGTCTAGGACGAAGAACGATAGGGAGTGCAGGGTCCACTGGAGGTGTTTGCGCTAGCACAGAGTCTATTGTCGGAAGAGTGGCAATTGAGGGAATATTGGTGGATATGGACTGAGATCTAGCCCGAATTTCATCCCTTCAGTTTATTAGAGGCTGCTCATCTTCTGGTTCTGAAAAATTAGCCTGGGTTTCAATAGCTATTCCTTTTCTAGCTATATGCTTCTTCTTTTTGCATTTATCTACAGGTGGAGTTCTTCTCCTCTACTCTTTGGAGGATTTGACCGCCTCTCGTTTATGGTTATGCCCTGTGCTTTTTTCTGCGGTTGTGTGGTTAGATTTGTGCATACCATATCTGCAAGTGATGGGGACAAATTAGGAGAAACTTCAAACATAAACACAGAAAATCTATTGCAGACAGGCTCACCGATCCATTCGGCGAGTCGCCAAACTTCTTTGGCGAGCTAAGTTGGGCTCGCCGAAGGGACTGACTTAAAAGTTATAGCAAGTCGGCGATGGGAAGTCCATCTTTGTAAATCGCCGACTACTTTCGGCGATCATGGGTTTCTCTGCCGAAAGTTACAGTGCAACAGAGGTTCAGGGGAGCATACAAAGTGTGATCAAGAGTACTTTCGGCGAGTCGCCGAGTGCTTTCGGTGACTAAAGGCTTCACACCGAAAGTTACTGACTCAAACAGCACATAGAATATGAATTTAAAAGCGAGATGGAGTCTTTAGGTGAACCGCCGAGTGGTTCGGCAAGCTCAACCCAGCTAGCCGAACGGCTCAACTTGCCCATTTTCAATCCACCTTCTTGAATTCAACCTCGCAACCCCCGTTAAAAAAATAAAAGCATGCATTAATGAAATTCAAACAAGACCCGTACTACCCATCACCCAGGGATACTCAGATTTTTCCCAATTTTGCCAAATTTAGCTTTTTGATGATATTTGCTCTTAAGAGTGTTGTCACCCGTCTATCATTGAGAAATTTTCGTCATTTAGCACAAACATGGGTCGCTCAGATTTCACCCAATCAATCTTAACGACACACAAGCACAACTCAATGCAAATTCATTCATTTAAAAGCACAAAATTTACGGGTATTTGACGATCAAAACAATAAGGGCAAGATTTTCAAATTAAAATTGGCATTTAAGAATTCTAACTTTATCTGTTGGCCCAGCAAACAACAACATAGTACTATCATTGCAAGTGCGTACAAAATTTTTGAATGTAAACTCGAGATTCAAAAACCAACCTTATATGCCGATTAAAACACGATTGAAAAGATATGCGGCAAAGAAATCCTAGTTCCGAGTACCAATCAACAACTAAAATACTACTAGAATATAAAAATATTGAAAATACTACATTGGTGTGAGTGTGTGAAGATTAAAAGCGAGGGAAAGAGAAGGATTTCAAATTCTAAGACTTTTGGCCATTATAAACCGTCCAGTTCGCGCCCATTCGGCGACAATAGTCGCACTAGGCGATCCACCCGGTAACACTTGCCGCTGAGTTTTACCGGATCTTCAGTCAAAATGAAGGTCCAAACGGAGGTCGTCATCGGGCACGCCGACCATTTCGGTGATTCGCCGACTGACCAATTTACTCGCCAATATGTATTTTCCATACACTTTCAGCATTTAAACCTGAACCACTAACACACCATTATTTATAAAAGAAAACAAAAGCATCTAAAATCTTGGGTTACCTCCCAAGAAGCGCCTTAGTTAACGTAGTGGCACGACACATGTCTTTATTCACTCTCCATTAGTGGGGTTGGTCCTAGTGTTACTTAGTAACCCCAATAGTTCATTTGAGTGAAGAGGAGGCACTGCATAACTCATGAGTGTCCTAATCAGCTGGATCGATCTAGAATGGGAGCCAATCATTTGATTCAACACTTCAATATTCTCCTTCATCTCTTCCAACATTCTATCTTGTTTGGTGATCTTTTGGAGAATGATTTGGAGTGTGTCCTTGACACAATTGTTCTCCCTGTCTCTAGAATATTTCCATTCATGAGGAGGTATGTACTTCCCTTGGCTCTGGCACTGGTTTTCAACCTCTGATATTTTGGTGGCTCACTCGCTCAACTTAGTTACCAATGCGGTTAACTTGAATTCCCTCTCGACTTCTTGACTCGTCTCAGCCAAGTTGCTACCATTTCCCTTAGCCATGCTCAGGGTATCTGCCTACATAACCAACTTCAAAGCAAAACAAAACCAAAAATAAAGTTAGCAAACTACGACTATCAAAAGCAAAATTCTTTTTACCCAAAAAATTTCATGTAACACCACTCCCCCATAGCGTGGCCATTTTGATGATTGTGTAATCAAGACACAACTTCCAATGCAAGTGTCTACGACTGTACAATACTAAAGTAACCTAACCAACAGTTGGGGTCGAGTCCCAAGAGAGTGGGCTAGAAAATTAATAGAAAAATAAAATTAAGTTCTAATTAGTCATAGATAAAAATATTATCGAATGTAAACATGTTAAATATAAGGGGTGATGCAAGCATCAATTACCAATGGGGGTTTGTGACAAATAAGCAAAAATAGCAAAAATGCAAAGAGTACTAATCAAGGAGATGAGATCTTGGAATGTGATAAGACTACGGGATAAACTAAACTATTGGGTACAGGTTTTTGATAATAAATCCGTTGAATATTTGTGACTACGATAGAATGTAATGGGAGTAAATTCTCTCTCGAGCAACTTACCCTGAATCAAATACGTTCCTCTCGGACACCCACTTGCCGCGTGAAGAACAGCCTCCACCTTAGCCCACTCACTCTCTAGAGTAGAATGTGTGGGAGAAGGACTAGGGTTCACTCTCTTGAGCGGAACCTCATGTCAACCGAATCGCACCAGCCATCAATTTAGTAGTCTTAGTTTTACGACCTCTCTCTCGAGCAAGCCAAAAACACAAAGGTGAAACTGTATTTGCAACTACAATTTCATTAACTTCCACCACACCTACTAAACGAATTCACATTTACACAACAAATAAACCATCAACAAGCAAGACCCAACAGGTAATCTAACCCATAGTCACAAAATCACACCCAAAGAATATAGGTTTTAGCTAGACATGTAAAAGAGATAGATATTAATACCAAAATGAGTTTGAATTCAAATGGGCATGAAGATTTAAGTCTCAAAAGAAGCAAAGAATGAAGAATCCAAAAGACCCAAGTCCAAATTTTTTGAGTTGAAACCCTTTGAGTCTTCAAGTTCTTCAAAACCCTCACCAAACATAGAACTCAAAAGTCTATGTTAAAAATTCTATATTAAAAATCTCCCCTTAAGCTACAACTCTCAACGAGTATTTATAGTTTTCAAAATCTGTGTTGCAGCAAATCATTCAACGTCATTAGTCGAGATCGCCAATCAACTCGGTGATCCACCCTTTGGTAGGTTTTATCGCCGTCTTGCTCTATCCTTCAGCATCGTCGTGTTTTGGATCATTGGATGACATAGTACTACTTCGCGGAACTGCTCGACAACACACCGACTGCTCCTTCTCACCGCCGATTTGATCCTTTCTTTCAGGGCTCAGCACATTGGAACAAAAAGTAAGGATAAGACCTTTTGGCGATTCACCGAATGGGTTCGGCGATTCTCAAATCTTCATTTCTTCATTCTTTCAGCTGCCTTTGTTCCTTTTTTGCTAAGTAGTGTCCATGCTTTCCGTCAAACTCCAAATACATGCAACTTAAGGGTTTCATCAAATATTGAGATAAAATATGCATTTGAGGACACTAATTCTATCACAATATATCCCTAAATGAGTCCAATTTGTGGACTCATCAACATCCAAATGGCTCCTTGTGAAGCTCTTTACGGGATAAGATGCAGATATCCTATTGGATGGTTTAAAGTTGGCGAGGCAGGGTTGATATGACCAGATTTAGTTCATCAAGCCATGGAGAAGGTGGAAGTGATTCAAGAGAGGTTGAAAACGGCACAGAGTTGTCAGAAATCATACACTAATGTTAAGAAAAGGGAGTTAGAGTTTGATGTGGATGATTGGGTATATCTAAAAGTTTCACCCATGAAGAGTGTTATGAGGTTTGGTAAGAAGAGGAAACTTAGTCCCCGGTATATTGAACCTTATCAAATATTCAAGAGGATTGGCAATGTAGCTTATGATTAGGAGCTACCACAAGAGTTAGTCGTGGTTCATCCAGTGTTTCACATCTCTATGTTGAAGAAGTGCATGGGTGTAATGACCCTCTTGGTCATTTCTGTGTCTTGCCTTTTGTGTGTCGTTTAAAGCATTCCTATAGCGACCCCAAGTCATTTATGACTTGCTGGGACTGACAGTTCGGTCACCTGGTCGTTCGTTTGGTCTTGGTGCGAAGTTTTGTGTTTTGGAGCTTATGAACCTTGAATAATCATTTTCGATCAAAAGTTCAAAAAGATGACATCAGAATCCAATTCTGACGATTCTATCAGCTGCGGAAGGGTCATTTTAGGCTAGTAGCATGGTCGACATGACTCTCGAGGTTTTCAGTGTGAGTCGGTGCAATTAGACGTTTTACCCTTTGAAATTTGGCTCAACTTTGACTTTGGTCAACATTCTGAGTAAACGCGCTCAGATGAGAATTCTGTCAGCGTGGTTAGCTCCGGAATGTCAAGTTTGGTCTAGATTGACCCTTCTTTTGTGTCTGGAGTTTTCAATATCTTTCCGAGCCCTTTTGTGGGTTTTGACTTAAAATGATTTTTGGAAGTGGGACCCACTTTTTATCGAAATGACCTCTGATGGAAATTTCGATTGCGCCGTTGAGTCTGGAATATCGAATTTGGTATGGTTGCATATCTCGTTTGCGTTCACGGGGTTCCGAACGAGATCGGAGCACCCCATCGGAATTTTAAGTTCTGAAAATGTTGCAGATTTTCTGCAATAAATTACAGAAAATCAGCCACTTTTCCCAAATTTCAAACCCTCATAACTCTCTCATCTCTCAACCGATTTGGGCGATTCAAAAGGCAAAGTTGTGAGATTTTTC
>JAJOOH010001538.1:0-24025 GCA_029582605.1 Solanum gracilifrons
TGCTCGCTACATTTTTTATTTATTTTCTTTTTTTATATTGTTACTTTTACCTTAGTCTTAAGTAATAACAGCTCCTCTTTAATTATTTGAACTCATAAATGTATGAAACATCCCTCTTCTTCTTTTACTAGCGATTTCCTTAGCTCTGCGAGACAGATTGAATTCTTTCATTCTTAATCAAATGTCTTTAAAAGCCTTATATGATGCGAACCGAAGGCAATTGCAAATATATAGAGATTTTGAGAACACCATTCAAGTAAAAATTTATAAGTTTCCCTTTTGGAATTAATTTTAGATATATGGATTTCTAAAGTTAGGCTTTGACAAAATATTCGAAGTTTGACATTTGCTTATAAAAAGCAAAGTTCAAACATTTTCATGTCTGGACTTTATTAGTTTATACATATAAATATATGGTACTTCAATTTGATTTATTCATTTCATTTCACTCACAAGTCACAATACATATGATATCTCATTTCATTATCATTAATTTGAAGTCTGTACACGAATTTCATATTGGCTATTTTTGCACAAATCTTACATGACAGCGTCCCACATAGGCTGTGTCATGAAATTTTCATCGTAAATTCAAATTAATTGAAGTTCGAAAACAACTATCAAATAACTCTGTGATGATCATAAAATACCTAGTTCCCCTACCTCTTATTTTCTTCACGCTTGTTAATTAGTAGAAGTTTGTTACTTCATTAGGATTGGCCGGTAAGGTAAGACTTAGCCCCCTTGTTTGTACTTGTCTGAAAAGTATTTTTATCTTTTAATGAAAGACCGCTAGACACTCTGTCTAATGGTATAAAATGTTTAGACGATGTGTTTTGCCTTCTTGGTAGATGCCTTGGGGAATTTGTTTAAGATGAAAAAAGGAAAAGAACCAAAAAAAAACAAAAACATTTGTTAGAATACCTATTCTTCTCCACTTTTTGAACCTCAAATTAAACTAAAATGAAACGTTTATTGTTAATTATGAATGTAATAATAACCTCTCTTGACATTTATATTGAGTGCTTTCGTAGGGGCAAGATATATAGACTAGCTTTCCATAATTAATTAAAAGGTGAAGATAGAATAGTAGTTAGTAGTTAAATAGACGAGTTTATTAAAAAAATGGTGCCACAAAGCATCCCGTGTTCACGTAGGATTTAGAAAAGAGTATTCACATTTTAAGAAGTGTGATGTAAACAACCTACTCTAATACAAACATTTGTGACGGATTGACTGCTTTCATGACTCAGAAACAATTTTACAGTTACTCTTAGACTCCCCTTCAAATATATGAGTATATGTAAAACAAAATTCTCATTACACTCAAAAGAAAAGTGAAAAGAATAAAAAAGTGATAAAATTAAAATACTAGTGGTGAAAAGGTAAAAGTAAAAAACCATAGTGATATCAGCATGTAAATTAAATAACATTCCCATCCCTATAACCCTAGTGAAAGCTTTTTAAAAGCCAATATTCTTGCATTTTAGCATATATATAGGTTGAAATTCTTGTTCTTTTTTTTTCATTCAAAAAAAAAAGGCAGACATTAATTTGAATTTTTTACATAAATAATATCAATAGAGGAAATGAGATCTCTTGATTATCTTACTATTTGCATCATTCATAGAGTAGTTGTTGCATTTGAGCTTGATTCTAACTTCATCTGTGACATGAGCTTGTTCCCATATCCAATAAAGGAGGAGTGCTACTATTGTAGTAAACTGACAGTCAACTTAAAATTAGCTAATTTCATAATGTATTCTCTTAATACAACTCCAATTCAATAGGGGTTGATCGAGGCATATAATAGTATAGATGTTGTTGTATTTGCAGCTTAATTAATTATATATTCTATCACACAAAAGTGAAATTGGTTGTTGAAACTACTCAATCATATATGATATATTAATTCTCATAAGATCCAAAAAGGAAAAACAAAAAAAATTAGCAAATCATTTTTTTCTTTGCCTTTTCCTCCAATATGCTTATAAAATGTATAAAGAGATCTAAAAAAATTGGAAAATGGATATATTTAGAACATGCTTGATCAAGCTCTTTAATTTCTAGAAATAATCTAAATTAGAACACTACAACTATTAATGAATTCTATCTTTTCTTTCACTAATATAATAATATTACAAACTTAATCCCAATTGAAGATCCAAAGGTTTACATGAACTTTTTTGTTTAGTAGATGAAGAATTATCCAAAATAGTTGATGGAGGCTTCATATAATTATTTCCTCCATGTGTAAGAGTAAATGTATAATTGTTAGAATCTTGATGAAATGGCCACTTTGCTCCTCCTTCTTCTGATGAGACTTGATAATCATAATTAGGGTTGAAACTAATTTGGGATCCTTCATAAACATTAAATTGAGGATCATGAAATTGATAATTAATAATATTATTATTGTTGTAATTTTGATTATGAAAAGGTTGAAGATAGCAACTTAAGCTTGCTTTTCTTGCTTGAAGTTGCAATCTTTTTTTCCTCATTCTTTCCTTTTTATGAGCATTTTGATGACCTCCCAAAGCTTGAGAATTTGCAAATTGTTTTAAACAATATTGACACTCAAATTTCTTCATTATTACTTCATGATTTAATAATATTTTTTCTTGATGATGAATATTTCCTGATGAAACTGTGGAAGCTGATGATGAATTTACACTTTCTTGATCTTCTTTTGATGAATTATTTTGGACTATTTTTGGATCATCAATAAGCTCAAAACCAAATATTTTAAGCTTCTTGTTGTTGTTTTCTATACATGATTTAGAAGAGGATTCATGATAATTTTCTCCATTTATATTGGATGATGGAGATTGAAAAGTACTAGAAACAACATCTTTAGCCATGTTAATTTTTCTTGAGAAAATGAAATGAATTTGAAAGAGGGAATAATAAAAGAAGGATGATGTTTTTGTGTGTGACTTATGATGGACTAATTTGTGTTTTGCATACTCTTCCTTATATAGTAGATTTCAATGGATTTTTGTCTGGTATACCACTCATGTGCATTGACACCATAAAGAACTATTATACTATCAATCAATATAAACTTAATTTATTATAAAAAATTAATTAATATCATTGATTTTTGATGAACGTCTAATTTACTTGTAATTATATTATAAGTGATATATTTAAATAAGAAAATTACTATTTTTTTATGAATATCTCTTCGATCGGAGATGATTTACTGATAATTAATTATATTATAAGTGATCTGATTATGTGGATATTTTTATATTTGTGTATAAAATTTAAATACTTTTGACTATATGCAATGCAACTACTTTGTTTTTTATATATATTAAAAAAATGGCATAGGGCATAAATGCAGCAATAGTCAATATTAAAGAAAGAGAGTGGGGAAAAAGAATAGTCATAATTAGGAAGCTGTCTCTCATGCAATATAAACAAATCTTGTAAAATATTAATGCATTAGATATACCATAAACTTTTCAAACCAAAGAGGATTCAGTGTGTATGATTAACGAGTAAAATAATCATTTATTCTTACTTTTTTTTTTAAAAAAACCAAAATTTTGGAATTAAAAAACATGCAATTATAGTACCACTTGATTACTTAAAAAAATAAATAGAAATATTCCATGCTTGAAGAGAGGAGAATGTTTTAAATATTGTAAATGCAAAACAACAAAAGTCAAAGAAAGATAGAGGATGTAATCACCTGGAAGGACTCAACAAATCTATCACTGTACTTAAAAGGTTTATTTATTACTTGTTTTATTGACCAATTTGGTTAGTGGATTCATGTATTGTCCTCTACCAAAACTTATAAAATACTAGAAAATCCAAGTTCATTTATTCTTAAGCAGAAGTCTTAAATTCAAGTCTTAAATAATAAAGTCATGTTTCTCGTTATTTATTTTTAAACAAAAGTCTCAGATTAAAGCTTTAAATATTAAAGTCGTATTTCTCGTCATTCATTCTTAAATAGAAGTCTTAGATTCAAGCTTTAAATATTGAAGTCGTGTTTATCGTCATTCGTTCTTAAACAGAAGTCTTAGATTCAAGCTTTATATACTGAATTCGTGTTTGTTAGAGTCTTAGAGAGTATTTTACCTCACCCCCTAATATGAAATTTCTCGATGCAAATCTAGATTTAGTTGGCCTTGAATTGATTAGTGAATTCATGTATTGTACTTTACCAAATCTTATAATAAAATACTAGAAAATTGAAATTCACATTTTTGGTCAGAAATTTTGGGTTCGAGCTCTAAATATTAAAATTGTCTTTGTTGAAGAGCATTTTATACCCTTCCAATTGGGATTTCTTAGTAAATTTAGATTAAGCCGGACTCCAATAGAGATATCAGACACCTTATGAGAAATTTAAAAAAAATGATATTAAATTTGATTTAAATAAACACCTATGGGTGACTAGTCCCATCTACTACAGAACACTAAAATTATGTTCATGCACTACTAAACAGTAGAGTTGTGATTATTCATCACTTAAATGAGGTTCTTTGCAATTATCCAAACTCCTATTCACTAAAAAAATGTATTAATAAATAGTTTAATCTTGACCTTGTCAAAAGGGATGTAATTAAAATAATAATTATGGAAGAGTAGTTGCTAAACAAAGGAATATAAAGGAAGTGGTTGATGAGCTAAGCATATATACTAATTAAGGTCTTCTATGAGATCTGAGCATATCTTCTTAGAGCAAACAAACCTTATTAATTTATTTGTTTAAGGTGAATCAAGTCATCATCTAATATCATTCAAAAAAAATTAAAAAAATATACCTATCTTATTGAAGGGAAGTCTCGGAGGAATGATAAAGTATCTTCGTATGATTTATAGATTACAGGTTCGAATCATGGAAGCAGTCATTAGAACTTGCATTATAATAGGTTGTCTACATCGCACTCCTTGATGTGTGGCTTTTTTCTGAACTGTGTTAACGTAATATGCTTTGTGCACCATGCTATATTACATTATATTATAATACATTAAGCAAAGGCATTTGTGTTGACAGTTGTCCCCTTTGGATTGGGACCCATAAATTGTAACTTTGTGGGACATGTTAGAAACTATTAGATTTTGTGTTTATTCCATTGTGTTGCAAGATCTTCCAAAGGTGAATATGAATTAGTCCACCAATCAAACTTTTCATTCTCATCAATTCCCACTCCTTTTTCTTCAAATTTTTTTATTGGATTTTTTCCATCTTTTTTTAGTTTATTTTTAAAAAAAAAACATGAAGTTGGTGTCCAATATAATTAACTTGCACACATTTTGACTATTTCGTGTATTTTTATTATCACTCGCCAATGTAACATAAATAGGATAATTTTGCTCACCAAAACTTGAACAAATGAAATTTGATTCTTAATTTCCAAAATTTACATATATATCATTGACTAATAATCTACACACTTGGATGCTCTTTCTAGTCTATTCGAATGCTTTAAGAGAAGAATTTCAATTAGGCGTGTCGTTATCAAACAATTCATTTATATCAACGAATTAATTTCTGATCAGATGCTTATTCAATTACAATAGTTATTATCTTAGAAAGTCTTCTTCTTCTTTTTTTGACAAAAATTAAAATTAAAAAAAAATATGATTTTCCGAGATAATAACTATCGGTTAAGCAATTACTCCCTATAACTATATTTGAATTTTGAAATCAGCTCCTACATCAACATGTGGAATAAATTCTTCAATTTATTTTAGAAGGACTAATCTTGGATTAGAATTTTGGTGGGTGGGTGGGTGGGGTGGGTTGGTTTGGTTTATTAATCTTGATTGATTTCTTCTACATTTTATGTATCTTATTCCTATCTTTTGCCTTTGTGTAGATTACAAGATCACAAAATGGCCCCTACCATCAGCTAACCCCTTTAAAAAGTCTTACTTTCATCCATTGTATTTTACTTCTAATCCTAATCAACGGACAAAATCCCTTAATTAAGAAACTCAAGTATTATTTTAATATTAATTAAGATTTTACCCAAAAGAATGCCAAAATTGACATGTACAACCAGCATAAAGTCAAAAATATTTAACTAGAAAAGGAGAAGCTTCAATGAAGCATGGTTTGTTCTCCAATTTCTTTTCTTTGGTTTGATTAATTAATTAATTAATGTTAGCATGTCATTAAGGAATGTTTTAATTAACTTAACAATATTTATCGCGTGTTTAGTAGAGCTATTCCATGATTAATTAAGACAATTCAAATCAAACTTATTTCAAAGAGTTCATGTGAGATACATATATATAGTTCAACTAAATGGAACTTTAGGTGGGGAGAAATTTAATTAAGTTCTTTAATCCGGATATTATAATTAATTGTTGTCGTTTAAGTAAAGCAAGATAAGATAATAAGTAACAAGAAACAGGAGAAATATTATGAAATATGATAATACAAGTAATCCCTTTGTACTATTTATGTTATAGATCACCAACACGGGTCGTGAGGAGTGACAAGTACTATTTTATTTTTAATCAGATGTTTCGGTCCTCGGGTTTGAGTCTCCTTAAATATGGAATCGTCAATTTTATTAGGGAGCATTTTACCCCTTAATATGACACTTTCTGGTGCAAATATAGATTAGGTCAAACTCTAATATTGCGGATACTAGACATTGTAGGAGTGGTAAGTACTATTTCATCCTTAATCAGAGGTCTCGGCTTTGAGTCCCCCTAAATATAGAGTCATCGTCTTTGTTGGGGAGCACTTAACCCTCTAATGTAACACTTTCTGATGCGAATACAAATTTAGTCAAACTTCAATATGGATACCAGACAAAGTATAAAAAATAAAAAAAAATAAAAAAAAGTTAGATCAAAAGATATTGGAATTTTTAGTTGAACTGAGCATATGCCATCTGTCCTCCAATTCAAAATGATTGATTTAAGATTTTATTCTTTAAAAAAACAAAATATTAATGCTACTTATATCACCAATAGCATAATTGGCAATGACAAAACCACTACTTATTTAACTTTAGAAATATTTTTGCAGTTCAATGTACAATAAGATAACAAGTGTACAATCAATCAAATCATACTATCTCAAAATCTTGCAAAGTGTCCAAATTTTCTATCTATAATAATATTGAAGAATATGCAGAGAGTTTTATATATATAATTCAAAAATTGGACAATAATATGAAATTAATTTAGTTGCATGGGAAAGAAAATGGACAATATTGACCATAAACCTAATATTCTAGCAACATGTTAGTTTATTAATATACCTTATTCTAGCTAAGATGAAATATTGAATTAAGTAGTTGTGAATGAGATCATGAGAATCCATTTGAATGGTACAATAATCAATTGAGTAGGGACTAAAGTTTTCAAACTCTCTAGAGACATGTTAATTAATTATTTATATTATTATATAAAAAGTGTCACCACAAGTTTAAATAAATAATTTAGTATAAAGACTTTAGGATCAAAAAGAAATTAAAAGCACAAGTTTTTGTACCAAAACTTTGATGGAAGTTGATATGGTCCCTCTATAATTTTATCCACACATGAAATAAAACTTGGGTTTTTTTATTATATGTCTTTGATATAGAGAAACAAGTTTATTTTAGTTTATTTTATTTTTTCTTTCTTTCTTGAAAAAGCATGAATGGAAATCATATCTTTTTGGATTTTAATAAAAAGGATATATTTGCTAGCAAAATCTCCAAGTTTACGGCTAAAAGATTTTGAATAAATGTTTTGTCTAAAAATAATAATATTTAGTCTATTTTTTCGACTGAAGATCTGTTTTAGAGATCACAACAAATTGTTAGAAACTTTCGGTACTTGGTGTCTCAACTACATTTGGCATTTCATATTTTAGTTGAAATGATATGAATAGAAATTTGCTTGGCTGGTCTTGACTTGACAGTTAACACTAAACACAAACAGAGGCGGAGCCAGCTTGGAGTTAGAATTCATCTGAACTCCCTTTAGAGGAGAATTACATTATTTATACTAGTTCGTGTGTTTACTTCTTCAGAATTTTGAAACCCTTGGTGAAAATTCTAACTCCACCACTAGAGATTGAGCTTAAAAAATAAAGTAAACATTTGAATCTTGTGATTTATGAAAGTAAAATGTATAAAATGATCATTAAGCTAGTCGTCTTAAAGCATGTCACGTAAAAAATCAAAATTAAAAAGTTGTCAATAGAAAAATAGATGAAGCTTCCATTGCTCCCCAAAACACAATTTTTTGTGTTTAGTTAACTATTCATCTGCCGCTATTGCGCGAATCACTAGATACAAACTTAACTACTTAATTTTCAAGCAAAATTAAGTACTTGTGTTTGGTTAACTACTTGAGATGTTTGGTCAAGTCCTATAGCGAGCGAGTGCGCACACACACATACATAGTTCGAGATGAAAATAGTTCACACAGACACTCATGCAATTTCATATCTTACATAGTTCATACCAAAAAAGAAAGCTGATCGACAACGGGTTGTAAAATACCTTAAATGGGTATCAGCACCAGATGGTATGTTTAACGTCACAAACTTTTTTGTTTTCATGCCGGAGGGTTTACTGGTGTGTAATCCCATAACAATGAGGATAGCACAAAAACAAAATAGTAGCAAACAACAAAAGAATCAGACTGCTTTTGGCAAAATATTTTGCCCTATGTAGGAAACTACAGAATCGACAAGGGGCTAACAACTGATCCATACAGATTCGCCCAGCTAGAACGAGAAGGAAAATACATGCTCTACAGACTACAAGGCATATGCAGAGTTGCAAGATCTCACTTCAGCTCTCATGGTTTTTGTGTCAAAGCTCCAGAATGTATCTGAATTGCATCAGTTCACGTAATCATACTTGTCTCCTGGCACGAGATGCTAATGCAAGCAGAATCTTTTTTCTCGGACCCTACAAATTTAGGCATCTCTTTAGGAAACGCTAGGAAAGAAAAAAACCACTATCTGAAAACTGTTAAACCAATAAAGCAAAGGGGTTAAAAGACGGTATATTTTAACGCATGCCAAACTACAGATATGTCATATGGAAAAGCTGTTACTTATTCCCCATAGTCAATTTCCTTTTGACTTACATCCACAATATCGTGGATGTCGGGTTGAAAATAACAGATGAACACGAAAGAAAGGCTCCCTCTATCTCATCAGTGTGGATATGAAATTATGAATGCCATCCTGCTCCCTTTTCTGAGAACGTAAGTCATGCCTTCTCTTTTCAAATGAATGACTACTTGACTTTACATAGTTATAGAAGAAGGATTAATATATGTTCCTTATAAAATATACATATATCGAGGGAGCATACATGGATCAATGTATTCTTTGATCAAAGAAAAAACTGCAATTGTGAAAATGGTCTCATGTAACTTTTGTATTGTGTAATATATTTTAAGGATTTCCTAGTTGGAAGGTGAATACAGTTTGAGAGAAGCTTAAAGAAGAGGTAAACTTCAGTTTCTGAGTGCCGCACATGAGAGAAAAAGAATTCAATTAAGCAGATGGGGAAAACCTAAAAAGCATGACTGTAAACACCCCGAAAAAATGTGACAACAAGAATAGAAACACTCCTATATACAACAAAATCCAGAGCATTCAACTGAGAATACTAGGTCTTCAAGAATGATCAAATATCACATTTAATAAGAAGCATACCATGGGAACTCCCAACTCTTTCAGATCATTGTCACCCATCTGCTTCAGTGAATACAAATCCACCTGCAACACAGAACAAGGTAAATATAATAGCTGAAAAGAATTTACACCTACGATTAATCAACTATTCAATAGAAAAAGACACATCAATACATTAAGAAAAAAGAGTGAACAGAGTTTAAGGACCACATCAAATCAGCAAATCGAGCCCAACACATCAGAAAACATGAATAGATATCCTAAAACCCTTCTCTGTGACTACCCATACACAAAAGACATTCACATCTAAACTAGACAGAAAAATGATGTGGGAGGGTTACAGCCTGCAGAGCTCCAATAAGTACTACAGTACCTGCAACCTCAAGATGAATTCCTCATTGAAATTACGAATTTTTACACCATGCCGCTAAAGTTGCAAGTATTATAATAAGGTCATTAATACATACACACTATGGGAACCAGGCTTTTCCCTGGGCTCATGTTGGCACTACTCCTTGGACCAATGCACAGAAAATATCATCATGCCCTTTCTCAAGCAAGGAAACCACCTTACTGTAAGTTGTTTACCATTTTTAGTTGCCCATAGAAGTCACCCACACCTACTTCACTCTAATGGCTATCGTCCAACACATAACAGTGTCACTGTCAAATTCTAGTTCTGAATCCACTAATCCAGTCACAGTACATGGCAAACACATTGCAAATAAGTGTGTTTCTTTAAGCTCATGTTCCCCTGGGCCAACCTTAACAATTCAGTCTTTCTGGTATTCTGTCCTCACACTGACTAGAAAAGAAGAATGCTACAGCTCCATTCTTTAACATTTTCCACCCAAATTGTTCAATTCTTAACTTCACACTGAATGTGCTCTTAGTTTCTGTCAGAATGCTAACAATCCTTTACAGCCACAACCATTAATTTCTACCTAACTACTTAAACATAAAATTAAATTAACCATAAAAGGCTTACTCATCTAGCATTCTTCAAATCCCTGATCTGGGCCAACTTTACTGGGCATAAGTAGGGAAATAATTTCGTCCTTGGATAAATGAACTTTGAAAGTATTTTGATGCATCAATTGCAAGAATGGAAACCCAAAGGGGTATTATCTTCTCACACTTGCAACATCAAGTAGATATGAACTATATATATTTCTCAAAAGTTCAATACTCAAAGCAAGTGACCATATCAAGTAGCTTGAATGCAAAACCCAATCCATAAGATCTCATAACTGAATACGAACAGTATAGAGCTTCAACAAGTTTTAATGGTATATAGCATTCATTGATGCATGACTTCATTGCTTATCTTAAACATGCAATGGTGCTTAATATTAACAAAGTTGAGATGCTTCACCAAAAAAAATATATCAACAAAGTTGATATTAATAAATTCAATGATATTGCAACTGAAATGATACTAGAAGGTGATAAACATACTTCCTCAGCCTTGAAATGGATAGCATATTTCTCTAGACCCAACGAGTGCAAAAAGCTATCAACAGTAGGTTGATCCTCAACCTGCATTAAAGGAAAGAGAAAGAACTTTTAGAGAGCAGTAAACCAAATTTTTTTAACTTCTTATGTTCTTTTTAACCTCCAATTGTTATCCATCATGCACAGTATGCAATATATCAAGACATGGCAATGGCCCAATTTTTCAGACAAGAAAGTAAAAATGTCTAATCATGTCAGTAGCTAAGCATTATCTCTGATCGGGAATGAGAATACACGCTCCATAATTCCACCATACAACATCAAATTTTTCCAGGACCCAGTGAGGTTAGTCTACTTAAAATGTGAATAATTTTTTAAAGAAGAATAGAGTCGAGAAGGTGCAAAGTGCACAAACACCAAAATGATTGTAAAGAACACAGACACAGAATATGAAGAGCCAAAAAATATCCAAAAAGGGACATTTGTAATAATTCTCAAGAATGGATAACAGATGATCACAAACAAGCAAAGCCCTCTTTCATTATTACTTTGGACTAGGTTACCATTTTTCTTTTAGCAACTCTTATCTACAAAAGATATGTTTTTACAAGAAAACAACTTGATGTTTATGAGCATCTGTTGTAATTAATATTGGTATGGAAGTGATGCAGAATAGCACTTCAACTATCAGAGCTCACATACTTGATGGCAGAAGTAGTTTACGGCCCTGGGAATAGGATAAATATAATGTTTGATTATCAGGAGAAAATCTCACCATATAATCATCTAAGTTATCAATATCTCAACATAGTAAAAGAGAAAACAAAGAAAAGGCATAAAGTCAAGTAGATTGTACTGCATATGAACTTTTCTGCACTAGACTCCGCGATTGAGGGATTGGGGCACGCAATGGTGTGACAGTCTTTCCAGGCCCGGCAGGTTGGGATGTGTTTGACAGGTAACCTGTAGAAGTCATGGGGCGTGAAAGCTCAGAGACATCTTTCCTTGTGTATGAACTGAGTCTCGGGTCATCATAAGGCGTCACTGGAGGTCTTCTCTGCAGTTCCTCCCCTCTCCTTGGTGGTGAAATACCTCTAGAAGAACTATGAACTCCATCTGGTGATCTTCGCCTTAAACGATCCAGTGTCCAGGGGGAATAAGAATTCCTTATTGAGTCCATCATGGGTAAAGCATCTGCATTTCTTGCCGAGGGAGCTCGTCCCAGTATGCTCACACTCCTTGACTCGGGTGTATTATACCTACCATCCTTTAGCTCCGGACGGTGCCCTCTAAAATCCCTGGCTTCAGGCATGTACTGTCTTGAATCTTTGATTTCAGGCAAATATTCTCTAGAACCTCTTGAATCAAGCATATGCTGTCTATCATCCCTTGGATCAGATACTCGTGGTCTATTATCCCTCGGCTCAGGTACTCGTGCTCTATTATCCCTTGGTTCAGGTACTCGTGCTCTATTATCCCTCGGCTCAGGTACTCGTTGTCTATTATCCCTCTGATCAGGTATGTGCTGCCGTGAACTAGGTTTTGCTGTTGAAGACTGAGCAGGCCTTGATAGGAAATCACGAAGATCCACCCCATTCTGCTGGCCATTGCTTTGGCCTCGGTCAAGTGCAGTTTTCCGCATGATTTTATATCGCAGGTCATCTTTACCAAGCCGCCCATCTTCAATAAATCACAAGGACAAAATTAACAATCTTGAATTTGGTTGTACATGCAACAAACATGAATATATAGTGGAGAAGCAGTGGGATTATTACCTTCAATGCCACTAGAGGCACGAGAGCCCAATCTACTTCCATCTCCTCGCTGACTGCAAATTATGAAATGTGGCTATTGTGTGTGAAAGCATAGAAATTACTCCTACAAAGGGGTTGCAATCACCTCATTCCATTCATAGGAAATTTCGTTTTCAATATTTAGACTACAATGCTAACAGTTATGTGGTTACATTTCAGTTTACATTTAAATAAATTAACAACCATTAGTTTGTTGTGCCTCTTCTTCTTTTCCTTTGATAAAGACTAATCATTGGTTTCCTCCCATTCATAAAATGTTTTAAATTCAGTATGTTGCCACAAATTAATGCTAAACATTCGGCATAAAATCTAAAACAAAAAGACCAATTCACACAACTAAACAATTTCGAGAAAAACGAAAGAAAGTTCACCGTTTATTATTGAATTCAGTTGTTGAATCTGCAATGCTACCTAGTCTATCTCTGACAGACCGTTTACTCCCAACTGCTGGCCTTGAATCAGGAAAGGGATGATCTAATACAGGTCCTGCCTTCTTTACCACCTTTCAATTTACAATGAAAACCACAGATGAAAAACCAAAATCAAAACTTTGTCACAAACAATATCAAATTTATCAACATCTCCGTAACACCATTTCCATAACATATTGTATCACTATCCCCTCCAAACCTAACAATGAAACATTCAAAGATAAATTCAATTGTGTCTCTCTGCAACACGAAAACAATCAAACATGCATTCAACGAATTGCAGTAACGAACTATTTCTACAGGATATATCCTCCGCAACAGATAACACAGCATGATTCTACATTTCTAAATTTAAATTACCATAAAGTAAACAAAAAAAATCATATAAAACTGATGAAACAGCATCGTTTCTCCATTTCCGAGCATCGAAACTTCAAAAAAGCAAAAAAAGCAATAGACAGAAGAAACAAAGAGAGACTCGAACATAGACCTACCTGACCGCTGCGTCCTAGGGTGATTGTAATTCGAGAACTCGAAGCCTCCGCCATTTTAACAACTCCGAAGCCCCTATCTCGGCAAATCAATGTATAGGCCGGAATTATACCATCAAAATCCTTCAGAAAAGGCGAAACAGCAGCTCCGATACGAAACTGGAAATCGGGCTTTAGGGTTTCACTGCAAGAGATGTACAAGGGGTGGGGGTGGGGTGGTGGTGGGGGGTAGACAGAGGGTCTGTCTTACTGTGTGTGTTTTTTTGGTGCCAAGTGTGAATAGATCGGTGATGCGCACGTGACCCCTGAGCGCGTACAATTCAGATTCGTAGATGGGCTTTACAGAAAAATGAAGGCCCAATTGAATGGGCTTTGTAGCTTCCATCATTTGGGCAAAGTAAACGAATAGCCCAATTCTAGTTTGCAATATTACGAATATTATCAGAAATGGGTGCATCCAGATATACATATTTCAAGATACATGAGGTCAGAATTTGGGTTCGCATACATTTGGAATGAATAGAGAAATCTTGCTACTTACCCTCTCATCTCGCTTTTCACTCTCATATCGCATTCGTGTATCTGATATCCAAATACATGCAAATCACACTAGATACATGTATATAGTGTGTATCTAGAGTGAGTCTCATGTATCTGCTGCAGAGGCAGAGCCAAAATTTTCAGTAAGGGGGTTCAAAATTTGTAGAAATAGACACACGAAGCAACCGAAGGAGGTTCGACATCTACTATATATACATAAAAAGTTATTTTAACCATGTATAAATAATATAATTTTCCGCCGAAGGGGGTTCGGACTTATACTAAGGTGGCTCCGCCCCTGGTATCTGGGATACATAAACAAATCTCGATTGCCTCCCTCTCATCTTGCTCGACAATCTCATAACTCGTTCATGTATCTGGTATGTAAATCACACTAGATACATGTATATAGTGTGTATCTAGTGTGATTCACATGAATCTAGTATACATAGACAAATCATGTTTGCCTCCCTTCCATATCGTTCGCCACTCTCATATCTCGCTCATGTATCTGATTTGAAATATGATATGAAATTATTAAATAGTGAGATAAATCATAATTATTTTAGACTATAGAGAAAATTAGTAAATATGATAGAAATGCTTGTATAATTACATAGTTTCTCCCTTATTGAAGTTACAACTATAGTTGTATAAAATTTTACAAGTTTAGCCGCTTGGAAATCAAATTTTCACTCACAAGTCACATCTTAAGTTGCAAAAAAATTGTGTATGAAGTTTAGCAGCAAACTTTCAATTTTTTTGGTCTAAAATTGTAGAACAATTATTTGGCAAATTAAAATTGAATACACGAACTTCATCTATTCATGACAACTTCGAACATAAATATCTTAAGTTAATTAGCTTCTCAAAATCTATCTTCATATATGTACTCAACTTAATTTGTTAGTTTCCTTAAATTACTACCCATGCGAATTGTCACATGGAACGTGTGTGTTTACTTGTTCAATTTTTTACATATTTAAATGCATATTTGTGCACATCCCAAGTTATAGAGCATAGATATTAGATGAGACCAAATTAAAAGATACGTTTATGTATTACATCTAGTATTTACTTTCTTTATGTGAGTTATTTATGATGGCTTTCTTTTTGTTATTCTTTTGGCCCAGGAGTGCAAGGAAACCAAAGGTGATATGGTTTTCCTCTTATCCAATAAAACTTTGGAGATATTGCATATATATATTGGTTAACTTAGACAAAGTCATGTTTATTCCATTTTCACTTTCTTAACTTGACATTTGGAATAAGTACTCTTACTCCTTCACTTAATTTACTTCTTCCAACCAATCATATTTTAACTAATATATAGGTAGCACACAACTTCTAATCTTTTTGTATCATTTTTGAATTTTATATTTGAACTATCAGATGTATGAGTTTTTTATTTAAACTACATATCGTCAAATATTTATGAAAACACACCTTAACTATCAATTGTTCACTTTTTCTACCTCAACAATATTGGTATTTTAAGTATAGGAAAAATGGACAATTGATGATTAAATGTGTTTTGATAAATATATTATGATAATTCAGGCAATACTCGCAACACGAGATATTCAAGGACCATTAAATGAAACACATGGATTATGACATGATTTAGGAGCATTATAGCTTTTAGAAGTGCATTTTCGTGGAGATATAGGTTAAGAATATTATGTCAAACAAACAATAAAATATTGCTTTAATTTTATAACTCTATGAGCAGATGATGAATCAATATAGTAGAAGAAAAAGGGTAGTATTTCACATCAGAGATATACAAGAATATTAAAAATGAGAGATAATATAAGTAATGGGTATATATTTTGAATCCCCAACAAACAAACATAATCATTTCTCTTTGGAGAATAAGGTTACAAAGGGACAAGATTTGATGTAAAAACAACGTACGTTTTCCATTTAACACTTTATCTATCTATTCTAACTATTTATAATTAATTATTATTACTAAAATAATAATAAAATATTCCGTGTAATCTTACTAGAGGAATCTGATGTGGCTAAAATATTCATGCCAGAAGACTAGTTTATATTTATAGTAAAATAAAGTCTAAATCATTGAAAATGTCAAAATTCAACATATTCAAGAAATTTAAATATGTTCTATATTGTGTCTTTAAAAGTGTGGAGCGGACACATTGGGAGTGAAAAATGAAATTGTAGTTGCTAATATTTCTGTTTGTATATCTTAGGAAGGTAAATAGACTTTTTTTTATGATAGACTCTTGAATAAAGTAAAACATATTTACAGAGGTTTGGAAATAAAATGATAATAATAAAAATCATGATGAAAATAATAATAAAAAAGAATAATAATGTTAAGGAGTCCCACTAAGGAGGAACCCTATGTGCACATCGGCCGGCAGCCTACCACCTCTGGTGGGGGGCCTGCAAATTACTACTACCGATTTTCCTTGCTTACCTTCAGTCAAGAACGTTGAACCGATTGGAAATACTAGTTTGCCTTTTACTTTTGCAGATTCGATAAATCTAAACAATGCACAAGTCCAGCAAAATGCTTCTTTGAGGAAGGAGATCACCATAGTGGAAGGGATTCCATTGATCAAGTGGACAGAGAAGGAAGTTAATCTAATGAACCAAATTGAAAGACTCCAATATGCTGTTATTGGAAAATTCACGTTTGATTGGGCAGATTTAGATGAATTGAGGAAGATTATCCCTCAACAATGTGGGGTGAAAGGAAGTTGTCAAATTGGATTATTCCGTAGTAAGCATATATTGATTCGGTTATCCAAAGAAGAAGACTTTGTTAATCTAATCTCGAAAGGCGCTGTTTATCTCACATGTAAAGATGGGTATTCCTATCTCATGCGAACACTTATCTATGATTCGAAATTCAAAGTCAATGAGGAAACATCTATGGCCATGGCATGGATCTCTTTTCCTAATCTTCTGCCTACTTTCTTTGTTAAAGAGAGTCTATTCTCTTTGGCATCAGCCGTAGGAAAACCTATTCAATTGGATCAAGCTACCATTAACAAGACAAGACCGAGTTGTGCTCGGGTGAAGGTACTAGTTGATCTAAAAGGAACTTTTCCCAAATCAATGCATATAAACATTGAGGATGAAGAGTCTGGAGAAATAAGGACAAATGTAGTTGACATTCAATATGATTATGTACCCAAGTATTGTAGTGAGTGCAAAATGCAAGGTCATGACAGGCACAATTGTAGGAAGATTAATCAAGTAACAAGTATAGAAAAGCCACCAGAACCGGACCATTCGCAAGAAACGCAGGAGCAACAGGTGCATACATTTCAGAAAGGAAAAGCTAGGGTCCTTTCCAGTGGCAAAATAGTGGGGGATCCAGGGAAGTGGAATGTTGTGCGAGACAATCGCAAACTAGTCAATAGGGACAACACACTCCCCATTAATGTGGCAAACAAATTTCAAGCACTTAATCAAGAAGAGGAGATCCAAGCAATGGTAACAAATGGTAAAGTTGAAAACACAATCGATGTAGAAGCTAATCAAAAAGATAAAGATGACGGGAACATGACTTCAAAGGAGTGGGTTACAAAATCATTTGGAGCAATATTACCAACTCATGATACCGACCAATCAGCAAGCCCTGCAAAACGTCATGTTTTAGATCAATATGCACAAAATAAAGAGAAAGAAGGGGAGGACAAAGAAATATCTGTTGGAGAGCAATCTGGCCGAGATAATTATCAGAAAGATGTAATAAATGGTGACTATGAGGAGGAGAATAAAAATTCACCTGGGAACTGTTTGGCTACATGTGGCTCTGCAAAACAACAAGGTTTCGATAAAATACAAGAATTAGTAGAGAGTCGTGATGCACGAGACAAAGAAGAACCTGAGAATCAATCTTTTATGGATTCAACCTTCGAGATTGACAACGACATTTCCAGTGGAAAATGCCTGCAAGATGAAAACAATGATGAGAATGAGTTCAACTCGAACATTGTAAGTAATACATCAAAGCAAAAGTTTGATTCGGAGTTACAATTGCAGACAAGTGAGCATGAACAACACAGCAACAATAAAGAAATAGCTCAAATACATTCAGCAAGACAAAATGAAGAATCCCTTGTGGTTATGGTTAATACAGAATCTCCAAATAAAGTTTTACATGATATACTTACTCACAAGCAAGGAGACTCAAACTTGGAAGACTTGGAGGAGGTTAAGGTGACTGAAAATTTTTACTCTGATTCTAATGATGAGTGGTTTTTAAATGATGGAGATCTGTCACCAAGAGCTATTAAAGCTATTAAATCTGCAAGGAAGGGAAAAAAACAAGGACATGGAGATATATCACAACCAGTAAGGGTGCAACCAAAGAGACAGGTTTCATCCCTTTTCGCAAAATGATAATGAATGCACTCATTTGGAATATAAGGTCAGTGAGGACACAAAATGCCTTTCAGAGGGTGCAAATGTTACATTATCATCACAAGTTTGCTTTTGTTGCATTATTAGAGCCTTTTCAAGCAGTTAGACACATCAACAAGTATAGAAGAAGATTAAAAATGCCATTGGGGACTCATAATAACAATGGAAAGATTTGGTTATTTACTAATCACGGCTTTGATGTTTCAGTGGTGAGTAATTCAGATCAGCAGCTCACTGTATTGATGAAAAACCACTTTACTGCTTTAAGTTTTTATGTTACTATAGTATATGCTAAGTGTGATAGCAATCTGAGGTTGAATCTATGGGAAGAGCTATATTCTATTTCTACTGGGATGGACAGACCTTGGTTGATAGGTGGGGATTTTAATGTGGTTCTTAATGGAGAAGAGAAGATTGGTGGAGTACCAGTAGTTGCTGCAGATGTTGATGACTTCAAGACATGTATTGAATCTTGCGATCTTTCACAAGTACCATTTAAAGGAAGTCCTTTTACTTGGTGGAATGGTCGAGCAGGCGATGATTGTATTTTTGAAAGATTAGATAGAATACTGATAAATGCAGAGATGCAAAATATTTTTGCTCAGTTAGAGATTGATCACTTGCCCAGAGTAGGATCAGACCATGCTCCAATGTTAGTGTCTTGTGCAGATGGAGGTGCAAATAAAAAGAAACCTTTCAGGTTCTTGAATTTTTGGACTGAGCATGAATCTTTTAAAGAATTGGTTAGATTGAATTGGGATTCTCAGAGTTCATTTAACCCTTTTTTAGACTTTAAAAGAAAGATCAAGAAAACTAAAACGGCACTAACTATGTGGAGTAGAGAAACTTATGGGGATATTTTTCAGCAACTTATCATAAGAGAGGAGATTTCTAGAATTAAAGAAAAATTATTTGAAGAAGACTCCTCTAGTGAAAATAGATCTATCATGCAAAGAGCAAAAGCTGAATATAATCGATATCTACACTTTGAAGAGCTTTTTTGGCAACAAAAAGCTGGATATGATTGGTTTGAAAATGGGGATAGGAATACCAGATTCTTCCACAGTCTGGTGAAAGGAAGAAGACAGAAGGGAAGAGTAAATAGAATTCAAAATTCACAGGGGGAGTGGTTACAAGAAGAAGGGGCAATTGCTAATGAAGCAGTAGAGCATTTCCATAGACATTTTCAACAGGAAGGTGATGTTACTAATTTTCCTTTATTGTCTCACATCTCTGAATTAGTTACTGAGGAAGAGAACGCAGCTTTGTGTGCTAGTCCAGTTTTAGAAGACGTGAAAAAAGCAGTGTTTAAGCTAAGTGCAGACAGTGCCAGCGGCCCTGATGGGTTAACAGGTAAATTTTTTCAGGAGTGCTGGGATATAGTTAGTGGTGATATTTTAAGAATGGTGCAGGATTTTTTTGCTGGCAATACCCTTCCGAAATCCATTACACATACTAATCTGGTTCTCATACCAAAGAAGGCACATGTACAAACCTTCTCTGATATGAGACCTATTAGTTTGAGTAATTTTGTGAACAAGATCTTGTCTAGGATTATTCATGATAGGCTGCAAGATATGTTACCCAAACTGATTTCTTCAAATCAGTCTGGTTTTATTAAAGGAAGAAGTATTATTGAAAATGTTCTACTAGCTCAAGAGATGGTAACTGACATTGCTAAAAGAGGGAAGCCTGCTAATGTTGTCATTAAACTGGACATGGCTAAAGCATATGATAGAGTGTCTTGGTTTTTTCTGATGAAGGTCTTGAGGAAGATGGGCTTTGATTCAAGATTTACAGATATGATATGGAGACTTATTGCTAACAATTACTACTCAGTCCTTATTAATGGCCAATCATATGGTTTCTTTCATTCTACAAGGGGTGTGAAGCAAGGAGACCCTCTCTCTCCGGCCCTATTTATTCTAGCAGCTGAAGTTCTTTCTAGAGCTCTAAATTCTTTATTTGATGATCCTCAGTATGTGGGTTATGGTTTGCCTAAATGGAGTACAAACTTAAATCATTTAGCTTATGCAGATGATACCATTATATTTGCATCAACTAATGAGTACTCCTTAAGAAGAATAATGGCTGTTTTACAGGAATATGAGCATCAATCTGGCCAAAAGGTGAACAAAGACAAGAGTTCCTTTTATTTGCATCAAAATGTAGCAGCAGGAATTCCAACCTCAGTGGAGCAGTGTGTTGGAATGAACAAGGGTTCTTTTCCTATGAAGTATTTGGGATGTCCTATCACCCATACAAGAAAGAGAAAAGAACACTATGCAGAGTTGATTGAAAGAGTTAAAGGTAAACTACAAGTATGGAAAGGAAGGATGTTATCCTTTGGTGGTAAAGAAGTTCTACTTTCTAGTGTTTTGCAAAGCATTCCTATATATGTATTATCTGCAATCACTCCTCCTATATGTGTGATCAAGGAATTACATAAGATCTTTGCTAAATTTTTTTGGAGTAATAAGGAGTCTGGTAGGAGTAAACATTGGGCTGAATGGGTCAAAGTCTGTCTACCAAAGCAGGAAGGGGGGCTTGGTTTCAGGTCATTATTTGAAGTTTCTCGGGCCTTATATGCTAAATTGTGGTGGAAATTTAGGACACAAAACAATTTGTGGTCCAACTTCTTTTGGAACAAATATTGCAAGAAACAAATTCCTTCTCTTGTGCAATGGAAAGGAGGTTCTCAAATCTGGAAACATATGCTTGAAAATAGAGATGTTATTGAACAACATTTGTGGTGGGAACCTAGGGGTGGAACTTCTTCCATTTGGTATGATAATTGGTCCAATCTTGGGCCTTTGCACTTACATCAGTTAGGCACCCCAACCTGTCACCCCATGAGAGATATAGGGGACCTTTTTAATGAGGAGGGCTGGGATTTTGATGCTCTTCACGATGCTGTTCCTGAATATGTAGTGGATCATATCACACATAATATGAGGTTTCTACAGTTGGAAGATTTAGCGGACAAACCTTGGTGGACCAAATCTAGTACTGGATATTTCAGTGTTAAGAGTGTTTGGGAAGTGCTAAGGAAAAAAGAGAATGCCAATGAAGATTTCAAATCTTTATGGGTGAAAGGTTTACCTTTCAAGTTCTCATTTCTAGCCTGGAGGATTTGGCGAGGAAAAGTACCTGTGGCTACCGTCATTCATGCTTGGAATCCTAATATCTCTCAGAATTGCAGGTGTTGTAACATTCCTGAGAATGAGTCTATTAATCATTTGTTCTTGAGAGGAGAGATCGCAACCAGAATATGGTCGTATTACTCTAGAGCGGCTGGAATAATTGGGGTCATGTTGAATGTAAAACAGATGGTGAGAAAATGGTGGTCTACTGATGGTAACTATAGGATAAAACTAGTTTATCAGGCTATTCCTATAGTTATAATGTGGTTTTTGTGGAAGAGGAGAAATACTATATTAAATGGTGGATATTATTCGGTTGGAAAGGTGATATGGGAAATTAATAACACTATTCTGAAGTTCATTAAGCTCCGATGTAAGGGCAATTTTGGTTTGAATAATTGGCCTCTAATTGTGCAGTATCTGGAAGGGTATAGCGTAGTCTATAACTTCAAAGTGGTGAAATGGGTTCCACCTCCGATAAATTGGTTTAAGGGTAATACTGATGGTGCTTCTAAAGGCAACCCTGGACCTAGTTCAGCTGCTTTTTGTATTAGGGATCATGAAGGAAATCTAATTGTAGCTAAAGGGGTCAGACTTCAGGAGACCACCAATTTGATTGCAGAAGCCATAGCCATAAGAGAATGTTTGGTGTTTTGCAGAGACAATATGATGTCTCAGATTATTATTGAGACTGATTCTCTGGCAATGGTTCATATTCTAGAGGGTCAGTGGGAAACTCCATGGAGTGTGGCTTTGGAAGTTAGATTCATTCAGAATTTGAAGGGAATTGTGTCGGCAAGAGTACAACATTCCCTCAGGGAAGGAAATACTCTTGCTGATTATTTTGCTAACTTAGTTTTTGATTTTGCAGGTAACTATCAACTTAATTCTGTACAAGAAGTTCCCAATGAAGGCAAAAATATTATATACATGGATAAAAGTGGTACTCCTAATATTAGAAGATTTTTAGCGGAATCAATTTGTTGATTTACTACTTGATGCAGATTTAACTTTTTGAGAGGAATACCAGTTTAAAACATAGTATTCAGTGACTACAGTAATGTCTGAAGAAATTTCGTTATGGTTTGTGTGTTTCACACCTGGTGAGGGCTTTGAGGTGTCCAAGGAATACCTAACCAAGACATTATTATCAATACTAGGTGCTTGTTTTAATATCTGTACTGCTGCAATTTTGAATCTGCAAAGAGATTACATGGTATCTTTTAAATCTGTAAAGAGATTACATGGTATCATCTCTTTCAAGATTGTCCTCTAAAAGTGTGATTTATTTTTTAGACAAAAATTTAGATGGTGGTATTAATTTCTTTTGAGATTCAATCCATCAAATTTTAGTTTAGAAAATTTATACATAAATTTAGAGATGACTGTAGATTGTTTTATTCCATCACGTCAGCATAAAGGCACGATCTAGTGTATGCATAGTGACGAATTCAATAGATCTAATACCTGAAGTAAGATCTTTTATGTCGTCTGCTCAGAGAACACTCATCGATCTTGAAGATCTGACGTTCCTAGCTCCTATTGCGAGATAGAGAAGAGTGAATTTCTTAGAAGTGAAGATGGAGATTATCTTTGATAGCGGTGCTTTCTCCGGGGGTTGGACGACACACGCTTAATTATGGTGCTTCCTCCGGGGATCAGAAAATAACAGCAACCTTGTCTTCATCCATGATCTGCTTCTTCCAGCAGATATGTTCAAGATATGTTACAGTGACCTTTCCACATCTTTGTTCATTTGGTCCTTTTTCTTATTTTATTTTTGTCTTATTGGACAAGGCCACTTTTGGGCCTGATCTTGTACAGTTGGGTATATTTTGCAATAAAAGGGGTCTATGCCCGACTTTAAATTTAAAAAAAAATATATATATAAATTTTATTTATATCTATTTATTTTTCTAAATTTCTAGATGTAAATTACTACTTAATATCTTTTATATAAATGATTTTTCAAACACTTTTTTTTTAATTATTAATTTTAAGTAAGATTTTATCAATTTAACATTGAAAAACATCATTTTATTGAGATAATTATTATATGAATTATTAACACAATTTTATAAGTAATAAGTTGATAAACTTTAAAGATAAGAGTTAG